>QAXD01000171.1:395280-424750 GCA_004335575.1 Haematococcus sp. NG2
TGATAGTAACAAAGATAAGAGGACGTGCCTTACGTGTTTGAAGATGTTGGCTGTTCTAAGAGCTCCTGGTGGATGCGCTTGTCTGCAAGCAGTTTGATGATCAGAGCACAGCTGGGTTTGGTTGCAGACAGAAGAATCTAGGTTGCTCGCCAGCAGTGTGCTGCGCGATTGTCAGCCACTGCAACTCCACCTGCAACTCCCCGCTCTCCATGCGTGTGACCACAGAGGTGTTTGCTTCGCAGCCGGACGCGTCCATCGGCCGCATCTACATCTTGTAGCTGACGTGACCTGTAGATTAGACCGTGTCTGTGGCAGTCCTGCTGCATGCAAGCACACGCACACGTGTGCAATCGACCATTAAGGGACCAAGACAAAGACAACAGTTTGAGGGCCTCCTGCTCACGCGATGTACGATTTGTTTGGAAACATTGCACTGTGGCTGCATGGCATGTCTCCAGGCATGCAGACATGCTTGGACGCCTTGGAGCCAAGCAGCTGTTGATCGGCTTGACTGCACACAGCACAGCCGATGGCCTTGCTGCGCAACTTTGGAGCCAACTTTTACAGCTGCTCGCTTGTGCAGCCACTGCTGATGCAGCCGAGTGTATGGGTGCAGTCCGTGGTGCACATCTCATGATGGGTTTGGGCTCACGGAGTGGTGATTGAAGCACATGTTCACAAGGCTTAAACATGATGTGATACCTGAGCCATCTGTTGCCGCCGGCATGACCCAGCCAGCACTCACATTACATATGATCAGCATAAGGCTACTCGCTTGCCACCATGCTGGCTGTCCCTCTCAATCGCTACTGGCAATGCAAGTGACGTTCTCCAAGCCCAAATGTCAATGAGAGCTTACAAGCCCTGTGGTGCCCTGCCGTCAATGTGCTTGCACCTTTTGGTCGCTTAGAACATCCTGGATGGTTAGTCACTGGCCCCAGCAGTTGGCTTCACAGCCTTGGTCCAGCACCTAACACAACAGCCAGCCTCAGCCATCCTGCGGCCAGCACACGAGCAAGCCTCTGACCTAGCACGAGGACTACCTCACTGCTGCACATGTCCATGTTCATGTTACACGAGCCTTCAGCCAGTCACCGGCTGATCAGCAACAGCCTCAGCATCACTGCTGCAGCTCCCAAATGGGTGGTTGCTGCACATGCCGCCCTGGGGATGTGGACCCAGGCATCCCTGTTGATCTCCGTGTGAGCGGCCCGGGAGAAGGCAGGCCATGCTGTTCTGCATGGGCCGCCACAGCCTCTGCATGCTCCTCCTGCATCTGCTGCAGGTCGGCCACCATATGCAACAGGTCCTGGGCTATGGGGGTCACCTGTGGTGACAGCTGCCCCACAAACGGCATGCCGGGTACGCCCGGCACCTGCACCCGCAGCGTCTTCGCTGGGCTGGGGGCAGGGGAGTGCATGCCTGCCGCCATGTCTTCAGGTGGGCCGCTGTGCAGGGCTGCAACAGTTAGTGGTGCACGGCCACCACTTGCCCCTGCCGCCCCTGCCCCTGCGCCTGCGCCTGCCCCTGCCCCTGCCCCTGCACCACCTCCTGTTGGCTGCTGTGCCTGGGCACCTGCCGCTGCACCCCCACCAGCACCACCACCAGCACCCCCCTGGGAGCCCCCACCAGCTGCCGCCCCCTGCTCCTCCTCAGGTCCTAGCCCTGCCAGCTGGGACGCAGTGAGCGTGATGGCCTCCAGGATGCCCTGCATGCGCTCCAGCTCCTCTTGCAGCATCGCGTTGTACTGGTTCTCCGCCACCCAGTGCTGCCGCGCGTCTGTGACCTGCGCCCACAACCCAACACCCGGGCCTGTGAGAACCTGGACCGCCAACCCAGGTCCCAACAATGCGGCAAGGAGTGCAGATGCAAAGGACACAAATGGTGGACAGCTGAGCCTGAACCCTGGTAGTGTGCACGTCAACCACCCTTGGCTAGGCCTCATTCATTATCGCACAGCTCACGCACCTCGGCCGCACACACCGCCCATCCCACCACCCCACCACTGGCTACCCTACCCTACCCTACCCAACCTAACCCAACGCTACCCTCAGCCACGCTGAGCACACACACACGCCATCTTGCGACCAGCATTGTGTCCGTGTGCGCAACCCCCTCTGCCTCCCTTACAACCTGCAGCCGGGCCGCGCAAATGATGAAATGAAAGTCTTAACCTTCACCCACCTCCACGGCGAGCTCTGCACGTGTGCGTTCTGCCTCCTCCAGGTCTTCCAGGGCTGACCTGTAGCGCGACAGCATCTCCATGTGCTGCGCCTGGATCGTGCGCACTGCCCCAAGCAGCTCGCTCCGCCCCATCATCTCCAGCCCACTCACCACCGGCTTGTCGTCGCCTGAAAACATGAAACAGGAACATGAAACATGAAACATTAAACAGGAAACAAAAAATGGAACATGGAACAGGAAACATGGGCCGCTACGCAGGCACGCCTTGTTAGCAAAGGCCATGGAGTGGCCAGGGCGCGATGTGGGTGTGCAACAGACGCAGGAGCTGTAGACTGGACCTGCTGGCTGCACTGTGCTGCTCAGGGTTTTGAGTATTTTGCTGCCTGGAGCATGTGGGGCTGCGTCCTGTATGTACAACAAGTGGGTGAGCAGACAGTGGAAAAGTGCGCAGCCAGATCACCTGGCCGGTGTAGCTGTGCGCCTGCTGGTGCACCATTGGGGTACAGCGCCCACCCGTGCATGGGCACGCTCAGGCCCACGTTCATGCCTGTCAGAGCAGACAGCATGGCTGGTGCTGGAGGGGGCAGAATCTGTGAACATGAAGAAACACAGGCGCATCAGTGTCAGAACGTACGCGACGATGCAGCAGCGTCAGAAAATACACCACAGAATTTCCGCTCCTGCAGGCTGCACAGGGCATTGAAACCCCTCAGGAACACACACCCAGAGCCGCACCACCCAAACTGCTCCAGCTGAGCAAAGCAAGCACACAGCTCAGTGCAGACAGCACTCTGTGCGTGCTTGTCTTCAAGTACGCAAGCACACCTGTGGCGGGCCCTCCCCTGGCTCTAACGCCAGGCCCAGGCTCATGGCGTGGTTGGGGCGCAGCGCGTCATCCGCCCCCGCCTCCCCACGGCGTCCAAGGTTCACGCCCTTCTGCGGCGTCGCGGTGATCATGCGCACGCGGAACGCCCCGGGCGCGGCCCCGGGCTGCTGCTGGTACAGGTTGTGGGGCATGAGGGGCGGGGGCCCGCCGACCGCCAGCTGCTGCTCCAAGGGCAGGACGCGAGCATCTGGGGATGAGCGCTCGGGGGAGGACCCAGACCCCGCGCCTGGGCGGGCAGAGATGGGCCGCTGCCGCCCGCCTGCTGCCGCCTGCACCCCTGGTAACGGCCGCCACTCCGCGTCCAACTGGCGTGCGGCGGTGGTTGCTGACATGGCTGACATGGGCCGCTGCCTGCTGCTGGCCGAAGCCGCGGCTGCACTGGTAGACAGCATGCAGCCTGCCACACGCGCCTCTGCCTCTGCCAGTTGCTGCACGCCCCATAGGGGCGGCCGAGCGCCCGGACCATGCAACGCTGCAAAGCCTTTGCCGCGCAGCACCTCCGCCCTGCCGACGCCAAAGACGTCGGGCGGCAGGGCGCCTGCGGGCGGAGTCACTAGGCCGCCGAAAGGGGATGGTACTCCCGGGGCGACCGCACAACCGCCACTGGTCCCAGCAGCACCTGAGGAATCCCCTGTAGCAGCCGCACCATCCCGAGCACCCGCCTCCGCTCCATCCCTACCGGGTGTGGAGGGACCCCCGTGGCCCTTCCGCTCCGTGCCAGCCGCCCCAGCGGCTGCTGCAGGGTCGGCTCGCGGGGGTGAGGCCGCCCCCACCCCTCCAGGGCCGTACACATCGGGTGCCAAGTACGCGGCGTGCAGGCGCTCAAACGCACCCCCTGGTCGGGTGGCCCCTGTGGCTGCGCTCTTGGGCCTGTCCAGCCCAAACCCTGGATCGCCCCGGCCAGGCACCGTGCGCACCTGCACCCCCCCACCCGCAGGCCCGCCCCGCTCCAGCACAAACCCGGGGACGTTCTGGAATCGGCGGCCGCCTGACGGCCGGTCCCCTCCCAGCCCACTGGGCCCGGGCCCTGCCTCCCCTGCCACCTGCGCCTGGCCCAAAGCCAGCTGCTGCTGGAAGGAGAGATCAGACCTGGCGGTGGTTCCCCCACTGCGGGGCAGCTCCCCACTCACGGCTTGCTGCAGCTGTGCCAGGGGGGTGTTGATCTCGGCCACCTCCAGGGCAGCACGGTGGGCGGCGATCCGTGCGGCAGCGATGTGGTCCCCGGGGGAGGCGGCAGCTGCGTCCTTCATGAGGCTCAGGCGGGACATGTGGGGGAGGGGTGGCTTCTCAGCCGAGCTGCGGACCGAGGCCGTAGACGCACCAGCGTCCAGGGAAGCTGAGGCCGCAGCAGCCTCTGCTAGCATGTGGGGCGGCAGCCCTTCGCGGCCCTGCATCGAGACGCGCATGCGCGGCACTCCGCGGCCGGCTGCCGAGCCCATCTCACTCACCCGACCCTGCAGCAAGCCCTCCCCACTCACGCCAGGTACCCCCTTGAGCCACTGCCGTGTGGAGGACTCAGCAAACAGCTCCCCAGACGCTCCCACAGGCATGTGCTGTGCGTACCCCCCTGCAACGCTGATGCGCAGCGGGGGCGGTGCGTCAGCGCTGCCAGGCATGCCGCCTGAGTATGTCGCACGTGAGACCTGGCGGGCCAGGAGGGGTCGGCTCATGGGCCCCGGCTCTCCCTCCAGGGCTGAGGATGGCACACCCCCAAGCTCCTGCGGTGTGTTGCAAACCAGAGGAAAACAATTAAGGAATGTTCTGAGTACTAGCGATGTGTGCTGCACCCGGTGACATGCTTGAGCATGGACCACTTGTGTACCAACCCTGCAGCAGCAACCGAGGCTCAACCACAGACCAAGGGGCAGATGCCAGGCTTGGAAAGGTCCGCAAGAGGTGTCATGAAGGATGCTGAGTGGCATGGCATGCAGATGGGAGGCAGCTGCCAGGTGGTGCTCATCTGCAAACACCATCAGTGTGGATCCAACACCCCAGCCGCCAAGGCCCAGGCACGGTACTCACAAACAGCTGCTGCAGCTTGGCGGTGGAGTTGGCCAGCAGGCCCTGCAGGTCCTGGGTATCCAATGTGATGCGGCGCGTGCGCTGCTGCACGGCCTTGGATGCGCGTGGAGCAGCCTGCGCATGGTGGTGGCAACATACAAGATAACTTCATGTGGTACTACAACAGCAGGTACCATTTGTGGGCCTGCAACGTCGCAGGTTCAGTCCAGGCAAGTCGAGTAGGCTCAGTCACCAGTGTTGATGCAACACACCGGAAGGAGCTGGGCGCCTTTTTGTGTGATCATTGAGAGGATTGCTGGGTCTGGGGTCACAGGAACAAGGTGCCGCAGTGCAGGCGCTCAGCAGCTGCCGCAGCAGCTAACAAGACGCGCGCACACACCTGCGTGACCACCTCCAAGCCCACACTGAACTCGTGCACCAGCGCCTGAAGCACCTCCTGCACCGCCTGCGACCACACCCGCCAGAAAACACACAAACCCCCTTGTCACGTCTGCCTTTTGTCCAGTGCCATTTGGACCAAGCTGGCCGAAGGGCCGTGTCGGGCACGCATTGCTTCATGGGGTCACAGGCAAACCAGCTGCCCACCGCTTCCATGCCTTCCAAGCCGCTGGCAGCGCGAGCACAAAGAATGGGCGGTACGCTCCAGGACAGCTTCAAAGCACAGCATCGGCTGCGCAGAATATCACTGTGCTCCCAACCCACCTGCATCCCTGACCCCGCAAGCTTCTGCACATCAGCCACATGGCCCTTGCAGCCTGACACGTCACCCATCAGCTGGCCCAGCTGCTTCATGGCCTGATCCTGCAAGCTGGTCAGCAGGCGCAGCCGCTTGGTGCGTTCAACTTCCAGCTCCACCTCCAGCTGGGAGGGTGGCGGTGGGGGACCTGACACCTTCCTGTCATAGAAAGAGAAGAAAGAGGGATTGAACAGGGATCGTGTAAGTATTATGATTCAAAAGGGAATGTTGGTGGCGTGCATCTGTGGGGTGTGTTGGTATGAAACACACCCCAACAGCACAGAGACTACAGAGCGACAGCACAGTGCAACAGCACAGCATGCATGGTGTGATGGAGGGCGGCATTGCATGCCAAGACTGCACACAGTGTGTGAGCAAAGGAGGATTGCAAGGGCTATGGTTGTGCCAACGAACGGCATACCAGGCCCGCTGTGAACCTCAACAAGCAATCAGTGGAACCGCCCAGGTGTGTACAAGCATGGCTTGCATACATGTAACATGACATAGGTTTGATACGTCCGCTCACGTTTCCAGGTCCTTGATCTGCATTTGCAGCTTGGCAATCGTGTCTTCTGCCTGCCGCACTTTGGCATTGGCAATTGCCAAGTCGCCCTCCGTCTTGATTAGCCGCTGCAGGGTGGCATGGTCCGTGGTGGGAACGGCGGCCCTGCAGAAAGATAGTGGAGTGGAGGGGTGAGCGGGGGAGGGCGTGTGATGGCTCGCCGCATGTGCTTGGGTGCACCCTCCGCTGAATCCAGTGTGAGATTTGCACACAACCCTGCAACCCAAGAGAAGCAGACGATGGTGATCAGGATGTGGGCGCAGCACCGCAGCTGGATCACTCACGGAGGTGAGGGCGGTGGTGATGACGGTGGCTCAGGTGCTGAGGACCGCCCCCCTGCAGCCTCAGGGGTCCCAGCCCCCGGGGATGCAGGGCCCGCCTTGCTGTCCCCTTTTTCTTTGCCATGTGGCACCTTCAGCTTCAGCTCCTTCAGCTCATTGGTGAGCTTGGTCACCTCAGCCGCACGTGCCTCCAGCGTCTTTTGAAGCTTGCCATGGTCCAGCTGCAGCTTGTCGTGCTCCTTCACCAGCTTATCCAGCTCCTTCTGGACCTTGGACAGCTCGCCCTTGGCACTGCGTGGCGTAAACACAGCGTGGCGGTATGGGGTGCAGTCAAGTGAGATGAAGCACCCGTGCCACCTGAACCCACTGTTGTGATAACGTGCACGGAAAGTGTAATGCATGACCAGTGCACAGGCCGTACAGAAAGGTTTGATGAAAAGGACAAGTGGGCCAGTGTCCATGCGACACGTTTCCACAGTGCACACCTGCCATCGTCGTCCTTGCTGGCCCTGCCGCCTTTGGTGGGGCTTTCTTTGCGTGCAGGTGAGGCTTTGGCTGCCTTGGCCTCAGCGGCCGCACTCCTGGCTGCAGCCATGCCTGCAAGAGGTCCAGCACACAAGGGAGCCCGACATCAATGACGCATCACGTCACACAGTAGGTTGAGCATGGTTCGCCACTGGTGCATCATCACATCAGCCAGCAGCACATTTCTCTGTTTCGTTACAGGCTGCACAGCAACAGTATAGGAACACGCATCAACCACGCACTTGCATCCTTGGCCGCTTTCACTGCCTCAGCCGCTTCCTCTTTGGCCTCCTGCAACTTCAGCTCCATCGTGCTGACTGTGGCCTTTGCCTTGTCAAGCTGCTGCCCCATCACATCCTTGTCAGCTGTCAGCCGTTTGACCTCCTCTTGAAGCTCAGCAGCCTGTGATGCAGCAGTGCAGCAGAACAGCAGTGCCGTACAGCAGTACCAGCATGCAGCGGAGCAGTATGCAGTCGGTGCAGAACAGTTGCGAGTGTGGTGGAGTATGTATGAGCACACTGAGGATAGATACCCCACCTTGCACATGCGCAAGCAGTACAGACCAAGCCTCCAGCATGCCAGCCAAAGCCAAGAAACCTATCAGTACGTGCTGTGGCTAGAGCGAAGTAGCACATCGAACATTACACATTCAGATGCTGCAGTGAAAACGCACCTTTTTGTTGGCGGCTTCGCGTGCATCTTCTAACGCGTGGAGCTGCTCCCTCAGCCGTCCAAGCTCCTTGAACAGCTCTGCGCTGGGCCCCCCACCCACTGTGACTGCACAGCAAGCACAGCAGGCACATCGCCCTTGGCACATGGCAGATTGAGTGCCAGCACACACATACAAAGCACCTGGCAGCACATGGGTTGTTGCACCCCGTGTGTTTGGGTATGCCTGAGCTTGGTGGAACGGCCATTGGCTTCCGACTAGGGCGTATGAGTGACATTTAGCGGGCTGGTGCAGCCGAACGTAGCCCAAACTCACCAGAGCTTGCCGCGTCAGACTGATCCTCTGGGCGCCTTCGTGCAGCATAACGGAGAGTCAAGTACACAGCACGCTGTTACTCACAGCTGCAGAATGAAACCACATGAAACCAAGCTGCAGGTACAATGTGCGTTGCCGGGAGGAAGGAGGAAAAAGCATGCACAAGCACACAACTGGAAGCGGATGGACACCTGAGCGAACGGACTGCAGCCCGTGTGAGGCCTGACCAGGCATGCAACCTACCCTTTGGGTGGTGAAGCAGTGGGCGCAGGTGCCACCGGCTCTGGCGCAGGGATAGCTGCAGTCGCTGCAGCCGCCTCGGCTGCAGCGAGCTTGGAGGCGCTGGTCTTGGCCTGCCGCTGGAGCAGCTCGTACTTGGTAGACAAGGACTGGTACCTGAACAGGTGAAGCGTGGGTGTGGACAGATGATCCATGGACACATGTGAGCAATATAAAGATCCACAGAAAACACGAAAAGAAACTGACCGAAATGCTGCCAATAAGATGCAGCAGTACCTGCAGACCTCGCAGCAGCACATGGCCTCTCCACCACATGCAAAGGACTCAACCCATGACAATGCGCTGTAGCTCAGAGCAGCACAATGAAAGCAGCAGCATGTGGCAGCAGTAGCCGGGGAGCATCCTTCACTCACTGGTCCTTGTATTCTTTGGCCTGTCGCCGCAGCTCCTTGTTTTTCTCACGCAGCTCAGCCAGCTCAGCCATTTCTTGCTGCATCTCCAGGTCCCATCGCTCACGCATCTTCGCGTGTGACACAGCACAAAAGGCAGTACCCACGCCAGCATGGTTAGGAGCATACGGCAAGCCGCAGCATAGCAGGGTCAAGCGTGCTGAGCTGCGTAATGAAAGCTAGGAGCACAGCGGATCGAGCCCACATGGCGATGCCAGCATGCCACGCCAAAGTGATCTGCCTGCCGCCTCAGCACAGTGCGAGCCAACAGCCCAAGCTCATATACCAATTTACAGGATGCTCTTGTAGCGTCGCCCTTACTCAAGCAAGCTGGCCCAACCTTTGCAGCCCAGGTACTCTGCATCGCTGCCCCGCAATTGGTCCCCTGCGTTGGTACCCTGCGTCGCTACCCTGCGTTGGTCCCCTGCAATAGTAACCTGCGCACCCGGTTGAAGCGCGTCTCCACCTCCTCCTGCACCGTTGCATTCCAGTACGCGCGCAGCTGCTGCCCCACACCAGTGGGGTCTGGCTTGCCTGCGCCTGCCTCACCCTCCTCACCCTGGATACGGCAGGGCCAGGCACAAGGCAGCTCGTAAGTCCGACACAGTGATGGCATGGATGATGGCGGGGTTTGTAACAGGGGATGGTGCCTATTAAAGGTGTTTGGGTGACATGTATGTGCTGGTCATGATCATGTTCATGGCCCAAGGCTGCCCCATCCCACCCCCTCCTGCAACACTTCCACCATCCAACACGCTGGTGGGAAGCTCAGCCCAAACACCTCACACATTTCAGTGGTGAGAACCGCAGGTGGCACAGCCCCACACACATTGCCGTTACACTTCACACCTTACGCTCACACCTGAATGCGCCCTGCACACCACCACTCATTCAACACCCCACCCCTAACCCCCACCCTGCACTCCTGACATACACAACCCCCATGCACATCCCTGACACAAACCCCACACAGCCACAGATTGTTCCCTTGCGCTTGCACTTTGCATGAATAACTCCAAACGCCTCCACACCCCCGACCCCAGCCCACCACACCACACCACACAAGCACACATGCAAACTCGCACACACGGGGAAGTATCCCTGTGTATGGACACCCACCTGCAGGCGTGACTCCACCTCCAGCTCCAACTGCTCAGCATCAATGTGCTCCAGGTCATCCAGGAATGATGGTGGCTTGCCTTCCACACCTGGGCTGTGTGGGCTCCTGGGCCTAGGGCTGCCTGGCCCTCTGCATGTGCCAAGCACGCAGCACCCATGAAGGGGCTCATCCCATAGGGAATCCCTGCTCCACCAGCTGCTTCACACCACAGCATCAACATATGTTCAGAAAAGCACAGACACAGCAGTGGCAGTCGTACCCAACCACCACGTGTGGGGAGCTGGGGACTGTGTGCCTGGCAGTGCAGAGATAGCCTATTGAGGTGCAGGGCCTAGGGTTCAGGGCTGCTCACCGCTTCATCAGCACATCATTGACCCAGGTCGTGAGGGAGGCCATGACCTCGTGGCGCTCTTTGAGGCGCCGCTGGTGCGTCTCTACGCTGCCCTTCACACCCAGAATGTTGGCGCGCCACTTCCTGTGATGTGGGCAGCACACAGCATGGGAGCTTACAGAAGTGCTTGCACAGGTGATGCAATGATGTGCGTCGGATGGACTCTGGGCCAGTGCTTGGGTGTATGCTAGCAGTCAGACAGGGGTGGAGACGGTGGAGCATGTTTAGGTGCTTGATGCCCGACATACTTCCCTTCCCCAACAATCCCCCACAAGCTGAACCTCTATACCTTGCGCCACCCCTCTTGGACCCGCCAACCCCACCCCCACCCCCACCATCCCCATTCCCCAGCCCCACCACCATCCCCATCCCCACCAACCTCACCACCACCACCAACCATACACACTGCCAGCACACCCTTGCTCTCCCCTTACGACCTCACTTTGAGCCAATGGCATCAGAGATGCTGGACAGCCCACCGTCGCCAGTGCCAGGCCCATCCAGGTCATCGTCATTCAGCACTTGCAGGATGGACAGCTTGGTGCCGTCCACATTGCGGCGTGCCTCACCTGACACGCACAGCATGCAGCCCCGCACAGGTCTAACATTTGCGCTGCCTCTGGAGGCGGCGCTGAGGGGCAGACGGCTTGGAGGTCATGCACTGGGTGTGAAACATCTTGTTGCAGCTTCTGAAAGCTATGGCAAGTTCATACCAGGTGTGTTGTCCTCCTCCTCCTCCTCAGCCCTGGACTTGGAGGGTGCTGCAGATCCCTCCTTGCCGAGCATGGACTTGCGTCTGCATAGCAGAATCGCCCAAAGGCACAGCCATACAATGTGTGAGCTGTGTGAATCGCTGCGCCCTGAGCGAGGCTTGTCTGATTCTATAGCACGTGCCAAAACGGCAAAAGCAAGAAAATTGAGGGAACAAGCTGGAATGCAGTGCTCTTGCTGCACATCCCGTGCGCACCCCACCCTCACCAAACTGCTTCCCCCTGCTGGAATGCACATGAATGACGGCTGTCAGGCTGATGACAGGTCCCGTGGATGGAGTGGTGTTGCCACTTGATCATCAGCACGGGCCTAACAATAAAAACCTGACGCACCCGTCGCCGTGTGGCCCGTGTGCAGCTTCTAGCCTGTGCCGTCCTGCCATGGACTTCCGGCCAATGTCCCCATCCCGTGCAACTGATTTGCGCGAGGTGGCAGCTGAACCGGCAATGGAGCGTCTGTGGGCGGGGGTGCTGGCGCCGCTGCTAGCCTTGTCATCCAGATGTGCACGACGTGGCAACGTGGCAGCAGCTGGCTGCTGATGACCTGAGTGAAAGCAGGTAAGGGGAGCATTGCGTATATGCCGCGGCTGCATGCTCCGACACTGCCAGCCGCTGAGCAGCAGCAACGGCATAAACATCATGCAAACACACCTTACACGGCATGCCGCATGTCACATGTCATGCATGCTGTGCTACAGCGGGAGCAGCGCCAGTACAGCTTCCATTGGGCAACAGGTCACCCACCCGCCTCAGCAACTGCATGTTCTGATGGTAGAGGGGGCTGGAATGCCAGCTGTGGACCCAACATCGTGTTGCCACTCATGGAGGCCGACAGTTGACGTATTGAGGTCATATGCACGATGCGCCGTGGTGGCTGGGGCTCGTCCATGTTCACAGGTCAACCACTCCGTTCTCGCTTGTCATCATTCCATGATTTGCTTTGTGTTATAATCCATTTCAACACCGGTTCTTATTATATGCGCGTCAACCCATCTTCAGGTAATGGACCGCGGGGCTTACAACAAGCTCCTTAACGTGTCTTGAGCATTTTGAGCGCTATAAAACTGCTGAGCTAGGGTATTGTGCTTTCAGCGTGGGGAGGCAGTACGTGTACCGTCTACGCCATCACCAACTTCGAGTGGCATGACAACTCGCGTCTCCATTTCCCAAGCTACTGCTTCACACATTCGATTGATTTACTGCTGGCTGGCGTGAGGAATATTGCGTAGACAGCGATGGTGCTCTTAAACCATGGTGAAGGCCCGTTTGGGGGCCCGCCAAACGATATGTTTGCGGTTTTCAGCGAAATTACAACTCACAACGTCGGAGACCCATATGTGAAAGAAGGGAGTAAGTGGAGCACGTAGAACGCGCGTGGTGCAACCTGCTACTTGGTTAATGCTTATAGCGCCTGCCATGACATAGCAGGGCAGCATCACGCAGTAGCTAGGAGGGATGTGAAAAGCAATTTGTGCTGTATCAAATTGTGCCAACTGCATTGCATATGTAGCTTGCTGTGTAGGGCATGTATCTGATACAAGGGCTGACATGCAAAGACACCTTGCCCCATGCTCAGCTTGCGCCATGCAAATGCCCGCATGCGCAGCTACAATGTCGCGGCATCGCGGGAAGCAATTCAGTGCTCCCTACCAACCAAAGGGGAACGGCCCAGACGCCATGATTGACAAATCGACAAAACTGACAGTCGCGGGAGATACCTATGTTGAACCGTACTCGCTGCAAAAAGACCTGTCCAAGCGCTCATCAATACACGCCAAGGCATGGAGCCCTGCTGGTGGAACCAAGAAGCTGTGAGTCACCAGATGGTCCACAGAAGGGCGGGTAGAGTGCACACGTCTGGCTGCGTGAGCAGACTTACACGCATGTGTGGGCATGCTGCATGCCGGCTGCCCTGAGAGCATGTATAGGTTCGCCGTACACCAAACAACACGCGTACACGCAGCGTTCATCATGTACGCTCGTACGTCTAATGCTCCCTCTCAGCTGCTGACCCTCCATCATGGAATACCACAGGGGCGGCAGTGGGACGCTATACGGCATCTTTGGGCCAGCCAAGGAGCTGCTAGATACAGACGCATCCTTGGGAGCACGTAGCGGTCGACCACCCCCTTCCAGTGTGGCGGGCAAGCGCAACATCTATGTCAATCCGGCCAGGAGGGGCACGTTCGGGTTCCCATGGCAGGTGTGTGGTGTTTGTGAGCTAAGCATGCGTCAGGTGCCTGTGGGGACCAACATGCACCATGCGCTGACAGATATTTACATGCAGGGTGTGGAGGTGTGGGCTGGTGGCATGACCACAGCAAGGCCCATGTGCAGCCATCATACCCCAACTCGCCATCCCACCCCGATGCCCTCATCTCATGCACCCACCATTGTCTGCTGTGCTTGATGGACATCATGGTGCATGTACAGGACCGATCTATTGGGCAGACCAAGTTTGAGTTCATCCCAGATGAGTACTACCGTGGACGCATCCTGGAAAAGGACATGAAGCGCGAGGCACGCGCCAAGATCCCCAAGCCGTTCATCTCCACAGGCCGTACAGGCAAGTTGCTCGTTGTCATGCGGTCAGGGAAACTGTGGGTGCCAGGGTGTGCAAAGCTGGGTGGGGTGCAGTGGTCCACACATCTGTTCCGTCTGTAGTTTTCTCCCAATGGTTGGTGCTTCATTACTTGGAGCGTGTTTGCTGGAAGCTGGGTGGCTGTCTCAAGTAAATCTCCTGTGCATGGGATGTGAGCACCGCAGGCAAGGCGATCATACCCATCACCAACACAGCAGCAGGCGGGCCGCCGGCAGGCCCTGTGGCCCGTTCCAGCAGTGCCCCTACAGGCCGCAAGCCCTGGCGGTCGCCCAACCCGCCCCAGACAGGCCTTGGCTACGGCACCATCTCCAAGATTGATTACGTCCCACAGTGCGAGAGGGGCGCATCCTACCACAGCAAAGATGGCGCGTCCACCAAAGCATTCAAGCCAGCGGGCTCGCACCACAAGCGCCTGTCCATGTGGGCACCTAACCCATACCAGTATGCAGCACGGCCGCCGCCTGACAACGACCTGTCTTTGCTTGGGTAAAGCAGTGTACCTCTGTCAAGGCGACAGCGTTGTTTGTTGGGTTCTCAATCATGCCACATCTCGGGGCATTGATGTCTGGGTGCATGGGAGCAGTGTTGCTGTGTGTCTTCTTAGTGTTTTGGTTGCACATGGATGGAGGCCAAGCATGGCCCTTATTATTGCAAAGGCATGGGTGAGGGCAAAGACGGGTGTGGTTTTCTAATGTACAAAACACAAGGGCCAGCCAGCTGTTATGCATTGGCGGCTTGGCTAGCGTTCGCATCCATTGTGCCACAATAATCGGTACCGACAGGACGATGATGCAGCTGATTCTTCAATATGTAGCACCATGGTGAGCCAGGCTGAGAACCACTGCAAGTTGAGCACGTTCCAGCAAGCAGGATCTGACATGTAAAGCTCCACATATCATGGTTACACGACGGCACCGCTCCAAGCCAAATCTCACTCATCCAACTCCCATAACTCTCATTCATGGGCAAGCTCAGTGCCTCACCCGCATCTGCCCAATTCAATCATGCTTTTGCCCCTGGCTTTTTCACCGCAGCTGCCTGCGTAGTCTGACTGCCTGATGCTGGCGCATGGGACCCAGGCTGCGATGCCTGCTTGATCAGCGCTGCCTTCTCTTCCTGTGTGAGCATCTCCTCAAACCCGGCCAGCCCCAGCTTCGCCATTGCATGACTTGTTGCATCTGTGGTGGCCTCAGTTGACCCAGCTGTCTGCCCAGTGCTTACCCGGGAGCCTGCCTTGCTGCCTGCTGAGCTACCTGCTGCTGCCTGCCCACTGCCACTTGCCAGCCCTGCCTGTGCCTGGGCTGCCTGTTGGAGCTTCCACAGCTCTGGGGTTGCCTTGACTCTGAAATTGTAGCGCTCTGGGTTCATGGGCTGCAAGCCAGTAGGCATGGGCCAGCCCACCTCAGGCACATGGATTGTGCGTGGCTTGGGCACAAAGGGGACCAGAGGGAACCCCACAAAGGGGTGATCTGGCCCAGCAAACACCTTCAGCTTGTCCATGCGGTATGGCCGCAGCTTATTCTTTGGGAGCATGCCTGCCACTGCCTCGCTCAACAGTCGCGTTGGGTCCTTTTCCCACATTTGAACTGCTGTCATTGTCTTGAGGCCACCAGGGTAACCTGAGGAGGAGGCAAGTTAGCAACACACACGTCTGATGCATGGCATGCATTGCACGCAAACGCGCTGGTGCGGCATGCATGGCGCATGTCCTCGACATACTGCATGCACTTCGCATGGCGGTGGGGCATCAGCTGTGGTGACCATCTTGCAGCATCACCTGTGTGCCACCGGTAAAGCTTTGTGTCCCACTTGTCATGTGTGAAGTGTACATAAGCTGCATTCACCACGACGACCACATCCCCCATGTTCTGCTTGGGCGAGTAGGTAGGCTTGTCCTTTCCTTGCAGTATGGTTGCAATGTCAGCAGCCAGACGCCCCACAATCTGTGATGCGAAGGGACCATCACCAGCGTCAACGATCAGACATCACGAGCATTATGTGAGCCTCCGCAACAGCCCTTGACGGGGTACATACCATGCCTTTGGCATCAATGAACCGGAACCTCAAGCCATCAAGCTTGATGTGTTGTAGATCCCGTAGTTGCCTGATTAGCTGCGTCTTCTCTGTCATTTTCAGCAAACCACCTCAAAACCCAAGTTTGCTATGAGGATGCTTTGTCCTGTTCGATCATGTCCCTGTGTACATTGTATTGTAAGGGCAAGGAGGCGCAATGCTCAGGCTGCGAGCTCCGTGCAGACTGTGACTCACACCGTGCAAAATCATGTTAAGTCGGGCGACATTCGCAGTTATGAGACATTCCTGAGCGGCGGTTGTTAGCTCACGCAGCTGTGCACGCATGGTCTGGGACGAGCAGAATACGCTCTGGGGGGACCCCTGGGATGTCGGCGACATCCCAGACCTTGACGCTGGTCTACTGGATGCTGCCCGGGACGGCTTGGGGGATGAAGGTGGTGTAACCCCAGAAACCATGAGTGCATGCAAGCGTGCAACAGCAGGCACATAGGTTGATAATAGCAGACAAGGTGACATGATCATCATGTGCTGCATGCAGGTATCACAGAAGAGCAAGGTGCTTCAAGCCATGCAGAGTTCCCAGCACTTACCTTGGATGCCCAAGCTGGGCCAGACCTGCTTCCGATGACCTCTGTCTTGCTGGCATGCCAGACACGTGAAAGCTTGGCTGCAGAGCTGGCTACAGCTGTAGCAGGTATGCTTGTATAACAAACCATCAGCGTTCATCAGCCCAGTGAGGGCCAGGGTTCAGCCTGCCCTGCTACACTTTTCAGACTTTTGTTTAACCTCCTTGGCAGCCTCCTTGTTCTTAGTGTCTTCTGCAAGCTGTATGCTAGATTGTACCTGTGCTAGCAGGATGTAAGTGATGCCCAACAATAGTATTGATACTGTAGTAGCACGCTCAGCATGACAAGGTAAGTTCATGTCGAATGACAATTCTAACCTCTGGCCATCCATTCTGCTCGGGACGTGCTTGCAGGTGACTACTGCAAGCTCATCCAGTTCCTGCTGGCTGCCCAATTGTCACCTTTGGCCCTGGTGGTGGGCTGTGGCACAGAGCTGCCCAGCACGGGCGTGTGCCTGGCCAAAGCGTCCATCACACCCATCGCTGGTGCACTGGCTGGTGAGGTGTGGCACATGCAGCACTTGTTTGCGTGGTCTTAACTGCAGCCGCAGCACAGCCCATGGAGGATACATGCCTATTTCGGCCATGTGACTGCAGAACATGTTCACAAGCCGTTGGTGATTGAACCTCCCGCGCTGCACATGTGCAAGTGCAGGGCGGAAGGACTTCTATTGTTACTGTGCGCTCGCGGAGTGGCCTGGAGAGCAGCTGCCAATCAGTGGTGATCCTAGAGGCTGGATGGTGGGGGTGCTCAAACAAACCACAGGCAAGCCATTCCAGCTGCATGGTGGTGGCAGCCATCATGCACACAGCTGGATGGTCGGCTTCATGCGCACCACAGCCCATGTACCTGCTCCAGGAACTGAAGACCCACCCATTTCAGGCATCCAGTGGCGGAAGTATGGCGCGGTCAACCTGAAAAAGGAGGACAAGCGGAGGGTCACAGGTCCTGCGTGGGTGTGCTTCGGAGTTGCTGCGTATGACATCCGCCCATGCACGAAGCCAACACCCTTGCCAGCACCACCGCCCACTCCGATATTACCACAGTCAATGCCGCCGCTGTCGCAGCCACCGCCGCCGCCGCCGCCGCAGCAGCAGCAGCAGCAGCAGCAGCAGCAGCAGGGGCCTCAGGCAGTGGCACTGCCGCCGCCTGCGCTGCCCGGTCCCTCAGCGCACACTGCCCCACAGCCGGCCACACCACGCACTGGAACGGCCGCCCTGCCTCTCCAGTTGGGTGCACTGAACCCAGCGCATGTTGCAGCTGTGGCTGCACGTGTGGCTGCAGTCACTGCTGCAGCCACTGCTGCACAGATCGTAGCACAGCACAAACAGCTGACCAATGCTGAGCGACTGGTCGTCGAGGCACAGCTTCGTGTCCCTGTCCTGGCCGCAACATCAGCTGGTGTTGCCGCTGCCATTCCACTGCTGGCATCTGGCTCAGGTGCAGGTACAACCGCAGCGGCATCAAGCAGTGCAACTGCTGCTGGGTCTGCATCAAGTGCTGCATGGCCACTGGTGCCTGCAGACAGGGGCCCACCGCGTCTCAAGAGCACCTTTGCTGCAAGCTATGAGGACAGTGTGGAACGCGTGAGCAAAAGGTGCGGGTTGATGGGGCTCACGTGCTGCAGGGGACCTATTTGATTGAACAGCTACACGCGCATTATGGGGCTGCTGTTGCTGACTGATGTGCACATGAGAGAGAGAGAGTGTGTGTGTGAGCGTGTTACACCGTACGCCCCAAATATGCTCATAGATGCCTCCCGTGTGTGTGCCATCCCCCAACTTGCGTGTCGTCCGTTGCACTGCAGGCCCAGAGAGCTTGCACCACCGGCCATGCCGAAAGCCACACGCGGGCTTTCTGGCTGTGTGCCACTGATCAACCAGCAGCCAGACCCTGGAGGAAACCCCCTGCCACGTGCCGGGATCGGTGTCCCAGGCTCAAGCCTGAGTGCCCAGATCCCTGGCACAACAGACGGGGCTGGCAGTGAGGAACCTCCACGCGGTGGCCCTGGTAACAGCACATGCGCACCCTAAGCAACAGCCACATGCTCAAGCTGTACAGCTACTGGTTACACGTTAGGGCTCAGACCCACACATGCCTGCATGTGTGGGGCCCTGCAGTGTGATCAGCAGCTGGTACTCCTGGAATCTTGGAAGCAGGCGAGCAGTCGCTTGTGCAGCAGCATCTTCCTACAACCTCTTGTGGTGAGGTGGCTGCTGCTCAGGTGCCTGCTCAGAGCTTCATGCAGTTGCGGCAACAAATGCGCGGAGCTGGCTAATCAACCTCACAATGGTTACGCTGCCATCTGCCAACACCACCACACACACACTGCACTGCCCCTGTCACGCACCTACACACGGCAGGTACACACACCCCTGCCGACTCTCTTAACACCACCACTGCACGGCCTGCCCGGCGACCCTGCAGTACCCGCACGCTTACTGCAGGGCGGCCGGGCAGGCCGGACAGTGGTGGTGTTAGAGTGTTGGCAGGGGTGTGTCTACCTGCTGTGTGGAGGCGTGTGACAGGGGCAGTGCTGTGTGTGTGTGGTGGTGGTTGCAGATGGCAGCGTGAAGATTGAGCAGGTGTTTCAGCAGCACGATCGGCATTCAGAGCGAGCCCTGTTAATGGGGAATACTTAGAACAGTTCTCTGCGGTAAATGCTCAGAAAGGTCATTGGATTCAAGATGAAGCCTGTGGCTGCATGTGTACTTGTGCAGGTTGCAGTTGAGCCATCAGAAAGATTACAACACAATGACAAATCGTGATAGCCTCAACGCAATGTTGGGACATAGAGCAGCATTTGTTACGACCGCGTAACTCGCGGGATACAACCGCACGTGTTCACCATGTAAACCATCTGCTGCAATCACCCAACTCGTGCAATGCTCAAGCTTTGCATCTGCCTCAATGCTTAACACATCCTCATGCGCACGATTGCATGGTTGGAAGTACGCATAAATCAGCCAGGACATCACGCAGCCTCCATGGGCTTATGCGGTAGGCTCCCATGTCCTGCATATAGTTCAACACCGCCTCTTACCCCACGCCTCAGGCGCACACAAACAGCGACCTTACTTTGTGCTGCCCATGCCACTCCCAAGCACCTTGCCAGCAGTGGCACAAACGTTGCTGCCAACTGTGTGCTTCATCAGTACGTACCACCAAGCCGTGCACCACGAGGCTCATGCTCCCACCCATCAGCACATGCAGTGTCCGCTGTGCGCAGCACCATGTACAGCGTGCACATATGCCCGCAGCCATCAACAATGACATCACACACAGAATGGAGCGCAAAGCTTTCGGGCACATCATCTCGCCCACGTCAACAGGTTGCCACGCATCTGTGTTGATGATGTGCTCCAACATGCTGGTGGGCTGCAGGGCACCGGTGCCAGCACCGTCCTTGCTGCCTCTCCCCCTATGGGTCCCGCTGCCACTATTCGCCCTGATCGTACGCCTGCTGCTGTGCGGCTGCCACCGCTGCCTCCACTACTGCTGACTCACGATGGGGCATCAGGCCCACATGCCCTCGTGCAGGCCTTGACCCTCTCACTCCTGCGGCCGCTGCCGCCATTTTTTCAACTGCCATGTGCACTTCATGCATGTGCACTGCGTCTGTTTCTGTTGCTGACCCCACTTGTGCTGCCAATGGGTGCAGCCAGCCACCGCTGGCTGCGCTTGCTGCTGCTCCTGCTTCTGCTCTGCATGGCTGTGCTGCTCGGTGTGGCTGCTGCATGATCAGCTGCACAACCAGTAATGCCTGGCGCTCCCTCTCAGCATCCGCCCATGACCTGTCATAACCAACCTCACAATGACTGGGTCAAACTTCCACTGAAGCAACAGCTGGCATGCAAGCCTGAGTGTAAAGCACTGTTCATATCAATGCCTCCATATGGCTCGATATGCCCCACGGCAGGGGTGGCGACGGTAACTGCTATCTGCCACCGGGAACGACCAAGCCCACACACCCTTCCCATTGGCTCACACACAATGCACACATGCATGCTTGAGTGGCCGCCAAGAGCTGCTGAGATCTTCATGGCTTCATCCACGCAGCCACCATCACTACCCACCTGCACAGGTCCATGCCGCGCATCCAGGTGCACGGACCAGAGCGGCGCTACTTTGCTGCTGGGCGGTGGTGCAGCCAGCTCCTTGAGCTCATGTGTCAAACTGTCGATGTGTTGGTGGTGCACAATGCCTGCTGGTCAGGCAGCAGGATGCACGCACAGTCCAACACGACATTCCCTGCCACAGCCCGTTGTGTTGATGTTGTGGATACAGGCAGGGGTCACCGCTAAGAAGCTGACGCTGCCTGAGAAACGTACACACCTAGCAGCCATCACACTTCATGATACCGTACATGGTCGGCTCACTCAGAACATGGCCTGCTGGTCGTGGGCACCACCCACTGATGCCCCAAACGGCTACCCTCTTCCCCGTGCCAGGTCAAAATTGGACAGCGTCACCATACTTGGGCGTCCGTTGCACCACCACACAAACTGCGCAACCCGCGCGCCCTGATCACACCTTGGCCTGTTCCCCAGGGGATAGATGCATCATGCACCCCATGCCCAGGTGGTCCATGGGCGGGCTGGGGTGTGGGTATTGCGTGCTGCTGCCCTGGTCCACACCCACCAGTGCTTAAGGATGATAAAGGCCGGGCGAGGGCGCTGGTGGTGGAGAAGGTACCTGGAGCTCCAGTTGGAGCAGGGGAAGGCGGCTGTCGCGGTGGTTGCTGGTGAGCTGGCGACCATCCCAGCCCACATGGTGCTGGTCAGCGTTGGGTTCTGGTTGCTGCCGGTGGAGGGGCGCCGTTCAAGCCCGCCTCAGGCACCACACCCAGCGCGGCCGGCCGTGTGCTGCGCCTTAACCCCTGAACCCTGACGCCTGAGCACGTGATTTGCGTCCACTGGTGGTCAGACTGAACCAGGCAGGGCTATCATGTCATCTGCATCCAGCACACGCATACCAATGATGCATGTTGGTCCGCGCGTCAGCCACCCGCACACGCATGATGGTCTCAATCTGTGCAGACACGGTGACGGAGGGTGAGCAGATGGCAGGATGCGACCCACGGGCTCCATGCTTTCCGGGGCAACTGTTGTGGACCTCCCGGCCCAGCTCTGCATGGACGCTGCAGAAGTCGCCTGTGAGCAGACAAAGGGCAAGGTGGGGCACATGCATATGCATGCGTGGCAGGCAAGAGGCACCATGTTGTTCCTTATGACGTGCGCACTCACAGGTGCGAGAAAAACTCTTTAGCGTCTCGGAAGTACTGCGTCCGGCTTCATTCAAGGCGTGAAAGTTCGAGTGATGAAAAGTGGGGCGGTACAAAGCAGCAGATATGTATACGGGGTACGGCGCGACGATACGTAAATACATAAATTCTTTTTGGTTAACCTGCTCAAGAACTATGAAGGGGACAACAACGTATGCAGAGGGTGAATGAATTCGCGGACCGCTGAACACAAAAAAACGCTTGCACGCTGCGCAGGATAGACAAAAAGGGCATGTCTTGTGATCAGTCCGGGATCCCGGAAACGCACATGACTGAGCAATTGCAACAAGTAGGTGGGCATGGGCCACAGCTTCCCTTGGAGCCCCTTGCATCAGAGCAGGGCAGCGCTGAGCCCAGGCAGCGTGGTATGAGTGTAGCCAGCTCAGATGATGAGCCAACAGGGGGGACACCGCCTGCTGCTGAGGCACACCAGCAGGAGGCAGTGCATCAGGAGCCTGGCCCTATGGCAGCAGCAGGCCTCAGCAGCGACCAGGGTCATGCCAGCCCCTCCAGATTAGGGCCTGCTGACCCACAGCAGCAGGTAGCTGGTGCGTGCCCCAGCCCCCCTGTTATCGTGCTGCCCAGCGAGCACTGTGTGCTGCTCCCTGTTGCCCCACCAGCACCTGCTGCAGCAGGATGTGGGCTGGGCAGCCCGGCAGACAGCCGTGGGGCGACCAGCAACAACACCCTACTGCTGCGGCTCGTCTGCTGCTGTCAGTCATGTGCTGCGCGCACTGCGAGTCAGACTGGCGGTGTCTTGCCAGGAAAGCTGCTGTCCTGGACGCCTCGTGCCTTCACTGATGCGGGCGCCACCTCCTGCCTGTCCAGCATGGCTGCTGTGCACGTGCTCTTACCCATCACCGCACCAGCCCCCACAACGCCCGCACAGCAGCAGGGGCAGCACCTCATGCGCCTCACGGCCCAGCTGCGCCAGATCCAGATCCCAGACCAGTACCATGCTGCTGCGGCAGAAGTATCAGTGGCCCTCCCCCTTGCCCACCTGGCCCCAGGCTACCTGTGCATGTGTGTCATGCGCGCCGAGCAGCACCAGAGCCCATCCGTCGTGGCGGCTGGCAGTACAGAAGGGGCTGGCAGTTCAAAAGGGGCAGCTGGATCACCGGGCCGTGGACTCACCGCGCAGGACTTGGACATGGGCATGTGCATGATACCAGTGCTCCGTGGCACAGCAGAAGGCATGGCGTGCAGCGTGCAGCTGGCCCAGCTGTGGGCCGAGATGCTGCAGGCGCAGGAAGCTGAGGAACTGGACGTGCAGCAAGCCAGCCCAGCATACCCTCACATCATGAGCCGTGCTGGCTCATCCTTCCCCGGTGGCTTGCCTATCGCCGCACACACATGGGTGCTGCACATGCAGCCGCTGCTGCTGGACATGGCCCTGGCTGATGTAGGCCCCCTGACAGCGGCCCAGTCGCAGCCTTGGTGGGCTTTGGTGGGGCGGGTGCTCATCCCCTTCCTGGGTGACGTCGGTGCACACATGCTGCTGCAGCGCGTGCTGGCGGCTGTGCAGCTGCATATCAGCATGCTGGGCGGCCTCGGAGGTGAGTGCCATGGCCAGGGGCACCGTCCATGTGGTACATATGACAGTAAGCTGCTGTCGTCCATGTGTGGGCGTGTGGCCCTTCATCTACAGTAGCCAAGTGCACCATGTGTATGGCACCCAGTCATGTGTGACAATGTGCATGTATGTATTGGCTGCGCAGGTGACACAGTGCCGGCCACTGCTACAGGACCCAGTATGCCGCCTGCGGGGGGTTCTGCTGGTGGGAAATCAGAGGCATCATCCGGAGTACCTCAGAAGCCGGGGCTGCTGAGAACAGTATTGGCACATGAACAGCAGCAGCTGCAGCAGCAGCAGCAGGCACCGCATGAGTCGTATGCTGCTGCAGCTGTGCCACTACCCACGCAAGGACCCCACGTGCTGCCACCAGCACACCCTGCAACCCGTGCCTCACCTGCCCCGGCGGGCGGTGCGCGGCTGGAAGGTCCGCAGCAGCTACCTGCTGAAAAGGAAGGGGCAGGGCTGCCGGGTAAGGGAGGCAGTGAGGAGCATGCAGAGGCGAAGCCTTACCGCAGGCATGTGGCATGGGTTCCACCTGGCTGGCTGCTCCTGCTGCTGGCGTCCATGCATGCCTCATTCACTGGCTTCCCCCGCCGCGTGCTAGCTGGTGGTACAGTTGGCGGGGGTGTTGTGGGTGGGGCTGCGTGGGGTCCAGCCGCTGCTCCCTGTGAAGCCAGCTACATGGCTGCCAAGAACGCACAACTGGTGAAGTACTTTGACTTGCAGCTGGGCTTGCTGCCCACGTTGCTGCCCATCGTGTACAGCCTCGCGTGCAACCTGGTGCCTGGCCTGCCTGGCCTGTGCACCATGCAAGTGGAGTCGCACGTGTGGATGATGAACGTGAGTTGGTGGGGCTGTACAACTGCGCGGATGATCCACGCACACAATGCATGCATGTGTGTGCGCTGCTTTGCAAGCGGCATGCATGATGCTGTGCAGTACGCCCCATCACATGCTCCAACGCCCTAGAGCCTGATTCATGAAGTTTACCCTCTGCGACGCCACGCACCCATGTGAACCGCAGAGCCTGCACGTGTTGCCGTTCCTGCTGCTGCTCACGGGGGCGCGCAGTTCAGCGTGGCTGCGTGACAACCATGAGGGGGCCATCCTGGGCATGTTGGCGATGCGGCCCGCGCTAATGGCAGCAGTCTCGTGGGTGCCGTCGCACACCTCCAACCAGGCCATCTCCACGTGAGCATGTGTGACCCAAACAGGGTTTGTGGCTCGTGGCGTGGCACCAAGCTTGACGCAGTCATGCATGCCGGCTGCTGCGTGTGCCACTGCGGAAGCGCATGCAACTGTTCTCAAGGAACGACTGACAGCCTGGTCGGTTCCTGCCATCGTGTGCCTGCAGGCTCAACCCCGCGTGGTTCTGCTGGTTCGTCGTACCGCCCATGTGCCTGCAGCTGCGCTGTACCGGACGTGTGGCGGCCACGAAGCTATGCCTAATTTTGGTGTCCCTGATGCTGCAGGTGAGCGCTGCAAGAGCGAGCAGCATGACCTTGGCATGCGTTTCCTCAAAGGCAAGCACTGGGTGTTTTGTGCACGTGTGTGCGCGTGTGCGCGTTTGTTTCCTTGTGCTTGTCTAGCTGACGGATGTGGGTGTGCTCATGTCATGCAGCAACAGCAGCAGATGGGCTGTGCATCTAATTCATCCACAGGGCGTTTTGTGCACTGCGTCACAGCATACGGCACAACTGGGTCTTGGCGGCGCGCTGCTTCAAAGCCTGCCCGTGCTGGCTGTGGAGCATCTGGTGGCGTTTGTGTGTGATGTGGGATGGCGCGCCTGGTATCTGACGCTGCCACCACAGATGTACAACTGAGTCTGCCATCTGACGGCTCATATGATGCTTCCACTCGAGATGCGTGCACTGAAGTATAGTTTACAGATGCTACGGATGACAAAATGGTACGATAACACACATCGAACATGGCCACCACCATGGTGTACGCCTGTTGCTTGTCAAATTGTATCTTGTTGAATGCTTGTTGGTAGTATGTGCCGTGGGCAAATTGGTGTTGACTTGTCATGTCCAAGCTGTCGCTTGCAGTGCCCTTTTGGGCAGTACTGTTGTTCAGGTGACTTCATGAATGAACTGTGCCATTGTGCCTGAATACTTGAATGGTTGCCTGTACCATGCCGATGGGAACCTTTATGCCTGTTACGCAAGATCAATACGAACTGTACATAAGTTGTCTGTTGATGGCTGCATTGGGGATTGGTTTGCATAGATTAGGCCATGGCAAGGTCTGATGGGTTCGAGTGTGTAGGGCAAGCTGCACGAAATTCTGCAGGTGCAAGTCGCGCAGAAAGCGGCTGTATACGTGTATAGCAGCTCAGGATCTGGGTGTCGCATGTGTAGATGGGCTGTAGGGGATGCTGCAACGGTGCTCATGCACTGACTGTGACTACAGAGGTAGGAACTGACTGCGACCACAGTGAGGTGTGGTTGTGGTGGTGCATGTAAGTAACAACGCGTTGAGCGTTTTCGCCATTTTTGCTACATGTGCAAAGTCATACAGCGTTCGCCTCGAGGCAAGAGACGCAGTACCCACTCTCATCACACCGTGAAACTTATTGCAAAACGTATCGTAGCAGCAGCACATCACAGCTTTCAGGTGCTTGTGGTGCCTGACAGAATCAACTAGAGAGCCAAGCAACTACTGCCGTGGTTCACAGGTTTACCCGTGCATAGTGCACAGGTAAAAGTAGCTAGTCATCATAATCAGCCACTGCTAACAAGCTGACAAGAAACTCCTGCAGCCGACCGTAAAAAGGTTTCTGAGCATGATCTGTTCTGGACTTGCTGGAGCTTGCACCAAAATCCTTTGTGACTGGTTGCATTGCCCTCCTGACTCGCACACTTGCTCACACACTGTTGGTGCTGCAGGTGGCTCTACTGCGCCACACTGTGTTGTAGTCGCTCGTGCCTCAATGCTGAGTATACTGGACAGTGCACAGTGCAGCATGCCAGTTGGCCCTCTGTGTGGCAGCCTACCTGAGAAACATCCACGTCGTGCACATGCTCATCTGCTGTTGCTTGCTGCCAACACCTCCTCCTTCACCTCCTGTGCGCTTGCGCACATGCATTCCCCCCACGCCATCAAGCGCTGCCAAGCCTGGCAACCCACGATTTGCTCCAGCAAACTTGGTGCGCTGCCATCAGCATCAGAACCTGCGTTGCTGCTGCTCCTGCCTGCTCCCAGCCTGCTGCTGCAAGCCACGTGAGCTGTGCTGACACAGCTGCTAGCACTGGCACCACACACCTGACCATCACACACGCTGTGGCCATGGCTGCGTGCGGCAGTGTGGCCACCGCCATCGTTACTACCGCCAGTGCTCGTACCGCAACCCTGGCCCGATCGGCCCGAGCTCCTGCTTGAAGTGTCACCAGCGAATGGTGTGCTGTGCCCAGCCGCAGGCCGCTGCTGCCCACTGATCAGCTGCATGAGGGATGTGAAGTCCAATGGGGAGATCAGGCCGGGTCCTGACGCGGACTCCAGCAGCTGCACCAGCTCATGCACGACAGCTGCATCCACACCTTCCAGGCTCTGTTGAAGGGACTCAGCACTGGGTGAGGTCCCCATCCACCGCATCAGCAGCACTGTCAGCTGGATGGGTGGCCACCACAGCGATGCCACGACCTCGCCGTCTGTCACACAACGTAGTGCATATCTGGTGCCAGATACTGCTTTGCTACAGCCACCAGCTGTGGCAGTAGCACCCGCATCGTGCCTAACCACTGCGGTACATGCAGCAGCAGGCAGACCTGTTGCGCCATCCCCTCACCTCCACCCAGGGCTTGTGCAAACACCTCACTCCTCTGCTCCACAGAGAGCGCCAGAGGGTCCTCTCCTTCAAGCGCGAATGCCCCCCACAGCAGCCGTGTGCACTGCACCCCCAGCTTCAGCGCCATCTGCACCCCTTCCTGCAGCTCGCTGTGTAGCAGCTGCCCTGCTGCACCATTCAGATAGTCACCAGGCTTATTTCCTGACTCCAGCTCACATGTGAGTGCTGCGACCAGGCGCATCGCAAGCTCTGGCAGGTTCGGCACGTGCAGCAACAGCAGCATGCTGACAGCAGAAGCTACATGATTGCCCATCTTGGTCGCCATTACGTAGCCTGCCACCAGGTCCAGGGCCTGTGTCAGCAGTTGCAATGCCAGGTAGGAATTAGTGCCATGTCTCAAGCTGTGAAGTGGTGGGAACTGGCCGGCGATACCAGGCTTCCATAACACGCCTGAAGGAGCGGACATGTAATGCATAACCACATGGGGCAGCCACACCCTGCTGCATAACCTGCATCAAACCGCTGGTGCATCTGCTCACCAGGGTCATGCGGCATCTTACGTGCACTGTGGACTTGCGCACAGCACAGCCGTGACGAACCAGTGCTGTGCATGGTGTTTGCAACGTACCTTGGAAGCGGCAGCACACACGCCATACCGCATGAGTGCGGCACGCCATGCAGAGTGCATGGAGCTGGGAGCCTTGGCCATGAACCATGTCATGTGGCGGGTGAGGACTGCTGCATCATGCAGCAGGTCCAGCTCTGCTTGCTGCATCAGCACGTTGTGCTGCAGCCGGTGTGCAGCAAACAGCCATGTGCTTGCCAGTGCAGCTGCCACATCAGCAGGGCTGGGCACAGACTGCAGCACAGCTGTGAGCGCATCATCACGTCCAGCCGCAGCTGCTGCACCTTCAACAAACTCTGTAGGCTTGACAGCGGCCGTTGCTGACGCAGCTGACAGTGTGTCAGCTGCTGCACTTGCTGGATCTGAGCCTGCACCTGTAGCTGCTTCTGCCTGCCTGAGTGCACTTGCCAGCGGTTCCAGTGTGGCATGAAGCACCGGCAGCAGGCGCCGCATGGAGGCCACATCTGAGTCCTGGTGAAATCTACACAGTGCCAGGTCTCCCATATCTGACATGAGTGACTCGTCTGACCTATTCGGCTGCTGCTGCTGCACGATGCTGTGCGCTAGAGCTAGCACTGCTGCTGTGGTGGTGTGTGGCCTGTGGGGACGAAAGGTTTTGTCAAATGCACTGCGGGGCATGCCGGCAATGGCCGACAGTGCAGCCTTTGTTGAAGGATCTGCCCAGCCTGCATGTGCAAGCTCAATGGCACAGAGCGCCATTTAGTCAGGGTGCCAGGGTGACAATGTGAATGCCTGCTTGTGGGTGCTGCGTGACCCATTCTGTTCGGACCTAGCCGTGCCCCATGCAACTTCTACACATGCAGCGAACATGCCCCACGTCCCCTCCCTTTCGCGCACAACTCACTCTTGGCAGCAGCAATTGGGCAATGGACCAGGGTCTGCACCACATGCTCAATTGCAGCAGCTGCTGCAGTAACCATGACATCTCTTTCTTGGGCAGCTGCCGAGGGTAGGTTGGTTGTACAGGTAGTTGAAACAGATGTACTGTCAGCTGCACGACCATGAGTTTGTCTGCTTGGTTGTGTGCTTGATGAGGTGGTTGATGTGTGCGCTCCAGAAGCTGTGGAATCTCGGGTGGCTGAGTCTATGAATGCTCCTGCCGCTGTCAGGGGGAACATGTCATGAAGCAATCTTATTTTGGCGGAACAGAGTACTATGCTGCACGACGCAGGTCTGATTGACGCTGCCAGTGGCGCATGATGCACTGCGGCATCCATCCACCAGCTTGTGTTGCGCAGCAGCAATGCCACAACCTCCCACCCGCTCGTCTCGTTCTTGGTGTGTGCAAATGCCCGGTCGGGTGCCTGGGTAAGAGCAACAGCGGTGCCGCACAGGATGCTGATACTGCGTGCGCCCTGCTCCCAAACCTCGGCAGCCTGCTCCATGTCCCCTTTGCCACAAAAATGATGCATCAGGTGCCACTCGATGAAGATTGTCACCGACGCCAGAGTGCAGATCAGCTGCAGCACAGCACTTGCCTGCTCCTGCAACGTGTGCAGCACGCCAGTGTTAGCAGGTATGAACATATATTGAAAAGCGGAAGGGTGGAAATGCGCATACGGTAACATTGTCAAAACAGGCACATACTGTGTCTCTTTTTCACAAGCAAGCGCTCAATGGGTGTACCACGCAGTACCACTGACCGTACATACAACGCAGTGTGAGCCAGGCAGGAAAGCAGAACAAACCGATGCAGCGCACCCAGTATGGTCAATTTGCATGAGGTACCTAGCCCTTTCCTCACATGATCAGAATTGGCTT
>QAXD01000171.1:426973-439429 GCA_004335575.1 Haematococcus sp. NG2
ACTGATACTCCCCCGCCTGCCCCTCAGGCCCGTGCTTGTCTGCGCCCAGCCGCTTGCAGCACTGCACCAGCTGCAGGGCATACAAATAGCAGCAGGGACGTTCAACACATGCACGGGGCGTCCCAACACACTGGAAACCATCTCACCAAACCATTCCTAGGATTGATCCACTCACCAAATCACATGCTGCCTGATCTGATGAAGGACCTCTGTCTTCAGCAGAAACTTGGGTTCTCAATGGCTGCTGGCGCAGTGCAGCCACAGCCCTCTCTAGCCTGCTGAGCGTGCTGTGGGTGAGCTGCCACTGCAGCTGGGGCTTGACTTTTGGGGGCATGGGCTTTTGAGGGCATAGAAAGAACAACTACTCATGGTTAGCCTTATGCTGCCGAAAGATGTGGTTTGGACGCCGTTGGTGCAGTCTTGTAAGGGAAGTTTGGGATTATCACATGAATGTCAGGCCACAGAAAAGAACGAGGACAATATGTGTTCTTGCATTAGGAGATCACTGCAGCTGGGGCGTAGGTCTGAGGGACATGGGGGCTGCACACGTGGGTCAGCAAATAATTGTAATAAACGGCCAATGGTCACAGGCAGCTGAAAAGAGGTGCCGTGGTGTTCCAGCTGTTCTCATGTGGAGATATCGCAGGTGGACACTGTCAGACCCTGTGCCCTCCCTTCAAAAGCTCCTTGTATGTCAAAGGCTATCAGAGGCACTAAATGTCAGCATGCTCACCAAAGTTGCATGCCTGGGTTCCAATGACCAGCACACTGTACAGCTGACACCTCACATGATGTGGCTTTGATTGTTCGTGCGACTTGACCTTACTACATCGATATGACATGTCGTGATGCTACAGCATCAGCACACACTTGATCTGCCCACTGCACCATGACATGCCACGCAGTGCTGTTCAGTATCTGCTCCACCACATGACTGTCTGTGGCAAAGCCACGGCTGGCTGGTGCACAACTGCCAGGTGCAATCACTCCCTGTGCACAGCTCGCCACGCCGCTACTGCTGCTGCTGCTGCCTGCCCTGTCCGCACCGCTAAGGCGCTGTGCCCCAGCGTTGCCCTCACTCCTGCCTCGCCTGCCAGTCCTTCCAGGTGCAGCAGCAGCAGGCGGCCCAACAGAGGGGGAGCCAGGCCGCTGTGCCGTTAGGAGCTGCGTGAGGTGCGTGTACCTTGTGGAACCCACATCTGCAACGCCTGAGCCTTCCCCTGCGCTTCCTTTATCTGCACTTCCCTGCTCCGGTGCTGCACTTGCGTGCGAAGGCGCCCCCACTAGCCGCACCAGCTCAGCTGTCACACCAGTGTCCACCCCGGCCTGAAGCAAGCGCTGCTCCACACCCTGCACATGGGGCCGTTGTCCACTGGCCCACTGCAGCACGAGCACTGGCAGGCCGATGACTAGGTCCCACAGCATGAACACAAACTCGTCAAGGACGCTGAGGGTGTTGATTTCTTGTAACTGCCTCAGGCTACACAGCACCCCAGGCAGCTCGTGCTGCAGCGTGCGCAGGCATTCCCACACGCCTGTTAGTGCAGCTGCTGCAGTGGAGCTTCTGCGCCCGACCCCGTCACTTGACCCCCCTGCCTGCGCAAGGCTTGAGGCTCCAGGTTCCCCCTCTGAGCTGGCACTTTTCATGACCGTGAACACGTGCTTCATGAGGTTGGCGAAGTAGATGGTGGTGTTGGCAAGCTCGGCCACCCCCTGACGCAGCGTGCTGTGCAGCAGGTCCTTTGCTGGCAGGTGATCAGCCTCGATGCCAGAGCTGCGCATGGCTTGAAGGTCAGAGACCAGCATGCTGACAAGCCGTAAGCTCAGGATGGGCACTTGATGCAGCTGGAGGAGGCCTAGCTGATGCAGGAACTGTTCCACTCCCAATCTTGCCCATGCCCCCAGAGCGTTGTCTGCAGCAGCGATTGCCTGCACCATTGAACGGGCGTCAGGGGAGACACAAGTCAAGAAAGGCATGCACACGTGCAAGCAGAGTTGGTACAGCAGCATGTAGCGTGCTATCCGAGCAGCAGCTGAAGGCATGGCCAATCGTGCGAAGAGCGCCGCCTCAAAGTGACGTCAAAGCATGAGTTGTACAGCCCAAGGCCCAGGTGCTGCCTTTGTACAATATATGCTGTGCGTAAGGTGCCATGAACGTCTAGGGTTCAGGGTTTAGGGTTAGAGTTTACTGTTGGGGTTTTAGGGTGTAAGGCTTCAGGGCATGTGCAAAGTGCTGCATGTGCTGCCCACCTGCGATGCAGCAAAGCACACGCCGTAGCGCATTAGCGCCGCACGCCAGATGGACAGAGGCCCTCTGCTTGAAGGGCTTCCTGCACCATCACCCCCAAGATGAACCGCCAGCGCACCGGTCACACACGTCACGCATCCCATGAGCTCTGCATACGCCTCATCAAAGGCCCCAGCCCGAGGGGAGAGCCACATGCGCTGCATCATCACTGCCACCCATAGCCAGCCGGCTGACAGCGCACCAGCCACATCTGCAGGACTGGTCGCAGATTCAAACACTGCATGTGCAGCTCGTGGCCCTACCGTGTCTTGTGCGCAGAACCTGCTGCTGCTGCTGCTGCTGCTTGGCCCCCCTGCCAGCTGCAGGTCCTGACCCCCCTGCTCCTTGCACTGTTGTTGCCTCAAACACAGGCAGCAGTGCAGCTCTGATCACTCGGCCCAAGCGCACTGTGAAGTTCAGCGCCACCTCAGGTGCCAGTGCTGCAGGGCCCAGCCCCAGATCCATGTTTGTGTCGCTTCGGTCCATTGCCGCCTGCAACAGCCCGTGCAGCTGCTGCCCTGACAGGCTGTGGACCGCAGCCAGCGCAGCTGCAGTGCTGGGGTGCGGTGCATGGGCATTCCAAACGCAATCCAGCACGCCGCGGGGCATCTCCGCCACCTCTAGCAGCGAATCGAGGCACTCAGCACCCCGCTGCAACTCACTACTCACCGCTGCGCGCACAGAGCATGCATGGTGGTCACAGCTTGAGTAGGATGTGTGGACGTGTGGTATGCTATATGTATGTGGTATGCCATACTGTGCACACTACAGGATGAGAGATAACATGCATGGGATGAGGTGAGATGTGCGTTGTGAACTGAGGTGTGATGACAAGATGTGGATGAGAAAAATGATCACGATGATGTCCCGGAGACACACAGCCCTGCAGTTGATCATGCCTGCCATCCTGGCATTGTGATTGCCTGGGCTTGACATGGCGTGCTGTCCAGGTGGCCATCCAGGTGCAGTTTATGCACCTACTGCATGAGTTGGCTGGCATCGAGCTGCATCACTCACCATCAGCGCAGGGGATGTGGTCTGACATGACCTCCAAGACAGTTCCGATCAATTTTTTAAGCCCAGATACCGGTGTATCTGGCCCTGCAGGTGCCAACAGCTTGCCAGCAGCGGCACGAGCTGTAGCAAGTCCCTGCCCTTGACCAGCGGCGGGGCATGGGTTGTGAGACTCAGAAACAGGAAGCTCATCAGTGGCTGTTGCCACCGCACCACCTGGCTGCTGCCACTGGGCCTGCGCCTGCTCCTGCCGCTGCTGCTGCTGCTGCTGCTGCAGTGCCACCACCAGTGATCCACCAATCGGAGTCCCGCGCAGAGCGACTATGCAGAGTGCCTGCAGCGCTGTAACCGCACTCTGTAAGCCAGTGCTTGGGGAGTCAGTGCCCCGCACCCGCAGCCACCACTGCACCATGCGAACAACCAGTGCAGCTGTTCCACATGCAATGTCTGCGCCCCCCTGCTGAGGTAGCAGCACACTGCATCTGCAGGCCAGCTCAATGGCCGTTATGCTGGTGAAGTGCATTGAAGCCAGGCAGCTGTGCACATGTCGCCTAACAGCTGCAGAATCCCCCATACCAGCCGCATCCTTCACAAGGTGCCAGTACACAAAGTGCAGCTGACCAACACACCAGCGCATGACGCATGCAGCTGCAACCCGTGAAGCCTGCGGGCGCACCAGCATTGACATTCCCAAGGTCAAGTGCTGAGTTTTGGGTGCTCACATGATGCTCGACACGAACCCTCCGTGACAGCGCGATTGTGATGAAACAGCAAGTGATCAGGAAGTTTTGGCAGGCAGGCCAGTGGTTCAGCGCTAATGCCATCTCACCAGGGTCTGAAGTGCAGGGAATGAGTAGAGCGACCTCAGACTCGTTTGAAGTTCCGGTCGGCTGACCAGCCCAGAGCACATCCGCTGGCCTGCGCCCACACATAAATGCAGGGCTGTATGCAGGGTGAGCACATCTGGGCGTCCTGGAACCCGGTCTTCGGGTGGCAAAGAGAACATTTGCGTTGCGAAGTGCAGCGGCAACCGATGCAGCGCGCGCACATCGATGCTGCAGCCACACGCCCTGTCTGCCTTCCCAACCATTTTTGCCCGCCCTTCTGCGGCGTCCAGCCAGCTGCACAGCCGCGCACACCAGTGGATGTAGGAGTGCAGCAGGCGGGTCATGACTGAGGACACAGAGAGGTGCTCCTGGGCTGCTGTGGGTCCGGCCGCTGCTTCTGCTGCCTGCTGCTGTGTACGGGAGGAGGAAGGAGGACCTGTTGGCCCTGTTGGCCCTCGCTTACCATGCACGGCTATGGTACTTCGGCTTGCGCCACTGCTGCGGCTTGGGCCACTGCTGCTGGCTTGTGATGCAGTTGAGGTTGCTGCTGGTTTCGGAGGGCGCACGTGCCCGCTGCAGTTGAACACCACCTGCTGTGCCCATGCCGGTGCATCTGGGGCACAGCAGCCAAGGGAGCAGATCCTGGTGTGGTCCCAGGCTGCATGATGCTGAGGCATGAGGCGCTGCAGCATGAAGCAGACCTTAGGGACGGCGCCTGCCTGCTGCCAAGCTTGCAGGCATGGGAGCATTTGATGCAGTTAGATGCACACAGCTGCACGCACGCTGGTCCATGCAAAATAACAAACGTGCGCACATACATGGCTCGAGGCAGACACGCACAGGATGATGATACACAGCTGAAATGAGCAAGGAGTATCATGCAAAAGCATGAAAGTCATGGCACCCCACCTGCACCAGGCCCTGCGCCAGCGCCATGTCGCGCGGGGTCAGGGGGCCATGTATTGACAGGCATGACACCAGCTGGTGCGCGCACACCATGACGCGCCGTGCCAGCTCATACTCCCCCGCCTGCCCCTCAGGCCCGTGCTTGTCTGCGCCCAGCTGCTGGCAGCACTGCACCAGCTGCAATTCACATCAAAAGGGGACAGAAAGCTGAAACCCCACACCCCCACGGTGTCAGGGTGAAAGCAGGGGGACTGCTCCCTAAGCAGCTGAGCATGGGTACAGAACTGTCAAGCAGAAGAGCAAATCTTCAGAGGCAGCAGCCTCACCAGGTCTGCTGCGCCCTGCTCTTCACCACTGCCTTCATCTCTTGTGCCTGTGGCTGCCCCTGGTTTCTGTTGTTGGCGCAGTGCAGCCACAGCCCCCTCCAGTCTGCTAACCATCCTGTGAGTCAGCTGCCACTGCAGCTGGGGCTTCAACTTGTGGGGCATGGTGCTTAAGGTTCAGATAACATAACAGCGGCAGTGGCACATGATGGCAAACACGTTGTAACGAAGGATTTGATGTACCTTATGTTTGAGTTTGTACGCAGTCCAAGCATCACATGCTGCATACACACACATATGAGGTTGCCATAGTGCTGATGTTTGTAGTGCCTGATGCCTCTTGATGCCTTTACCTGTTTGAACTTGCCGGCACCTGGTGAGAGCGGTGCTAGCTGTGGCCGTGGCTCTATACATGGCATTGTGCCATGGGCACACCATGAACTTGTTGCCCCCCAAAGCACACAGCAGCCAAGAGTCGGAGAGAAGTGAGAACGCCAAGGCCATGCGGCACTGGTGACAGCACAATCGTGCACCAGATGTGCTGTGTGCATGTCAGCAGCAAGGCATGCATTACAGCATGAAGCCCTGCATGCACCTGTGCCTCACAAGCCAACCTGGCTGGGTCATGTGAACAGGCTGCTGCCTGCGCCTGTATGTGCAACACTGAACCCACGCATGCACAGGCGTCCGAGAGCTTGCACAGTTGGGTCATGTCCGGTTGGGTCCTGCCAGTGGGTGGCATCAGCCTTCCTAGCTGTTAGTGCTTGGTAGCTGCCAAAGGGCTGGCAGCGCTTGCCCTCGCTCCTGGCCGCCCACTAGCCCTGCGATCTGACACATTGTCTGCACACCTATAGTGCAACCTCTGCCTCCTACGACCACAACTTGACGATGGCGTCATCACAATGTGCCCGTGCCCATGCCAGCATTCTCTGCCACGTGCGGGAGGTCAACATGCGTTCAAGCTGGCTGGCTTTCCCACCGCCGGCAGTGCTGCCCTGTGGCTGCTGCTGCTGCTCCTGCTGCGTGACGAGCTGCACCAGCCTGATGTACGTATCAGGGTTGGGTGTGATGACGCCCTGGTCCAACACCCCCTGCACCAGCCACACCACCTCCTCTGCCACGGCTGCATCCACACCTGCCAGGCACACACGTAGCCCCTCCATGTCTGGCTGCAACCACACCCAGCGCATCATGTAGACTGGCAGCTGGATGGGGGTAGCCCACAGACAGGCTGCATACTTGTCCCAGGCCTGAAGCTGCTCGTGTGGCAGGTAGCGCTTGGCGGCAGTGATCATGGCCGGTAGCTCGTGCTGCATGATGCACAAGAAGGTGCGGGCATTGTGTGCGGCTAGCCCTGGCATACCGCGCTCTTCGCCAGAACGGATTGCAGCTAAGCATGCCTCCCGCATCGCCCGGGTCCCCAGACGAACCAGGTCCTTGTCCAGTCCAAGAGCAGTCCACAGCAGGATTGTGTATGTGGTGCAAAGCTGCAGCGCTGCTGCTGCTGTGCGTTGCAACCGGTCTCGCAGCAGCGGCCCAGCTGGTGCGTTCAGATACTCCCCAGGTGTGGCCCCTGACTCCAGCTCATGAACCAGAGCGGCGACCAGGCGGATAGCCAGGGTGGGCAGGTGGGTTGCTCGTAAAACGACGATGATAGTTGAAGCACAAGGGACGGTTCGCAGCAGAGGAGCGATAGCCACCAGTGCCTGCAGCAAATGGAGAGGCGGCAGCACATCCCAAGTGAGCCAAACCGACCACAGAAAGGCCATGCTGCCCACCATGCCTTATGCCCATGATCTGGGTTGCCGGGCAACTGCTGACGTGCCGATGCTGCTACCGTACGAGCACCATACGAGCACCATACGAGCACATCCGCTCCACGTAATCGTCGTGATGCCACTGGGCAGGCCGCGCACTGGGTGGGTGGGTGTCGCACAGATATAGACGCACCCCAGTAGCTGCGTCACACACGCGGTGATGCACGAGGGCAGCACGCCACACAGCACGCGCCACAGAAGGAGGTCCAGACATGAGCTCGGCCAGTGCGGCAGTAATGGGCATGGCCAGCATCACGGCATCAGCCAGACAGCCAGTGTGTTGTACCTGCGCCGCCATGAGCAACCACGCGGCTGCAAGAGCCGCAGCAACGTCAGCTGGGCTCCTGTGTCGCAGCAGTGGCTCCAGTGATGGGCGCTGCGCCTTGCTACTGCGGCTGCCTTCACTTGCGCTGCTGCTGCCATTGCTGCCATCCCCTGATGCATCCCCACACTCGCCCTGCAGGGCACTGGCCACAGGATGCAGCACGCTGTACACTACTTGCACGATGCCTGCCACCAGCATGTCGTCGGACTGTCCAGGCGCACCTGCTGACTGTGTGGACTGGTCTGAGAAGCCTCGGGCGCGCTGTTGAGCTGCCTTGCGTAACACCATGTCACGCACCGCCCTCAAGGCTGCGGCTGTGCCGGGGTGGGCCTTCAAGTGTGGCTGCCATGCACATGCAGTGGCACTGCGTGGCAGCTGCGCAAACTGCCTGAGAAATGTGCTGGCTGCTGGCGTCTTGACGTATTCTTGTTCTGCACAGCAGCGGCACACGCAGCAGCAGCAGCCAGGTGCATGGATCATTGCGCAGATGACTCTTAATCCGCATGTCTGCAGGCACCAGCATGCTACACGCACACTTTTGCAAGCCCATAGTGTGCTGCTTTCAGTCCCAGACCACCATGACAATGGGATATCATGCCCGTGCAACTCCACAAGAAGCAGTTGTCTGGTCAGTCCTTCAGCACCACTGCACTATGACAAGCATGCGGCAGCACCACGCACCCATGAACATGGTTGGGACATCACACGAGGCCTCAGCTAGTGCTGCTAGTGCAACAGCCACAGAGCGTACTGCAGCAGCATGTGCTGATGTACGCCTGACGTGCGCGCCACACGCGTGCTGCTGGCTTGTGGAACCAGATGGTGGTGGTGCGGCAGCTGCGGTGTTGGCTGGAGGGTGTATGGTGCTAGAAGGCTGGCCGGGCTGTGATGCCAGGAGGTCTATCAGTGACTGCTGGCCCTCCTGCTCACGCAGAGAAGCTGCAACCCCCCAGGCTGCTTCCAGGGATGCGGCAGCCTTCGCAACAGGAAACTTAAGCGCGGGCATTGGGCTTGCAAGCCGGATCCACCATTGCACTTTGCGCACGAACGACGCCACGGCCTCCCACACCACGCATGCGATGTGAGGGGACTGCAGGAGGCTGCACTTGGCAGCTAGCATAGTAGCCTCCAAGCAGGCAGTGGTGTGACTCTGCAGGAAGTTGTCTGCGTACCGATAAGGGCTGGACACCATGGTTTGGATAGTGAAGTCGCTGCTGCCAAATTGAGCTGCGTTGCGGAAGAGGTGCCAGTGGGAAAAGTGGAACATGACGGTCCGATGGTGCATCACTCGCAGAACCGCTTCTGGGAAGGCCTGCAGATGTTTGATGTGGCAAGTGGATTGGAAGCCAGACCAGCGTTCATGCTGCCATGGAGCCAGCTACACCACAGCAGACATCATCGGGGGAGAAAGGTTGTACCACTGGTGCAAACTGACAGCAGGGGTAAAGCCAGACGCACAATGCAGTGCCCAGTACTAGTTTGAATGACTGCAGCGCGCTGTGCAGCAAGCCTGTGGCGGCCAGGTGCAACGCACCAGCGTCTGCAGCGCAGCGAATGCATACCAAGGTGCCTTCCGCTCGAACTCCCTGGTGAGTTTAGGTGTTACTGTCTCATGCGGTAAATGCTGCAGGGTCAGCTGTTCGGTGATGATCACAGAAACACTCAGTGGATTGACAAGCATCAGAGTGCCTGGGTGATGTGACAACCTGTCAGACGGGGGCGGCGAGTCCAGCTGCTGCGAAAGCTGCAGCCCAAGATGCTGTACTGTACACACAGGAGCTGCGGCACGGCCCCCCTGTGGCTGGTCTGCAGACCCCCTAGCCACCCGCCCCTCTGCCATGTCCAGCCAGCTGCACAGCCGCGCACACCAGTGGATGAAGGAGTGCAGCAGGTAGGTCATGACTGAGGACACAGAGAGGTGTGCCTCTGACGCAGGGCATGCTCCTGCGCGCCGCGGCACTGCTGCAGTGGCCCCCTGCATTACCGGTGCCTTGTTGTGGCGCGCGTTCTTCCCGCTGGGCTTACCCACACTGCCTTGAGCTGTTCCTGTGGCTGAGGCAATGATGGAGCTTGCTGCAGCCCTAGAGCCCACGCCAGTCTTCATGTTGCTGCTAATGCCAACCTCAGCCCTCGCAGGGAATGGCGGTCCTGCAACACCCTGTGAGCTGGCAACACTGCCCTGTGGCTGGTCTGCCTTTGGCCCACGCCTGCCGCAGCTGATTGGCACTAGCCGCGCCCATTCAGGAGCATCTGGAGCACAGCAGCCCATGGTGCATGTTGCATTGTTCGCTGTTATGGGCCGCTGGTGCTGCGGCATGAGGCATTGCAGCATGCAGCAGATCTCTGTCGCAGCCTTTTCCTGTGCAGTCATGGTGGCAGGGCATGGGGCTACGTCAGGGGCTGATGATGCCGCATGATGCTGCTGGCATAGAGCCACATGGAGGCACATGGACATCATGTGCTGTCAACCCTCGATGCCCTTGCGCATGCCTTGCAGAGATCACTCTCATGTACATTCTGCAATGCTCCAATGCGATCCAGATGGGATGGATGTGCTGTGACGCACTGCAGCACACAACAGGCAGGCAAGAGCATGTGATCACTTGGCCCCCTACCTGCACCAGGCCCTGTGCTAGCGCCATGTCGCGGGGGGTCAGGGGGCCATGTGTTGACAGGCATGACACCAGCTGGTGCGCGCACACCATGACGCGCCGTGCCAGCTCATACTCCCCTGCCTGCCCCTCAGGCCCATGCTTGTCTGCGCCCAGCCGCCTGCAGCACTGCACCAGCTGCAGGGCATAGGCACCAATGTGTTCAGCAAAAACAAACAATGTAAGCTTGGAGAAATGCAGCCCACGTAGCTCCACGCAATTGTGGCAGTTATGCATCTCGTGTTCCCCTGCAGCTTTCTGGCTTGAATAAACCCACCAGATCACATGCCATCTGCTCTGCATCACAACGAGATCCTGCTGCAGCTGCTGCTGCCGCACTCTGTTCCTGGCGCAGTGCAGCCACAGCCCCCTCCAACCTGCTTAATGAGCTGTGGGTCAGCTGCCACTTCAGCTGGCTCCTGTCCCTGGGTGGCATGATGGCCTCTCAAACAGCACACCATCTGCACCCACAGTGGCAGCAGAGGGCACAGGGAGGAAGGGGTCTCACACCATGCACGTGAGGTGTGCTTTGCTGTCATTGCGAACATGTGCAGCTCTCGCTCTGCTTGAAGGGCTGTGTCCATGTTGGTTGGGGCATCACAGTGCTGAAGCTTGAGCAGGTATGCATGCCATCTGCCTCATGCAAGCTTGCGCCCATGGCTGAGTTCGGGGGGTTGCGTCTTCGGCCGACGCGCCTTTGGGCCTTGGAGGCGGTAGATGGAGCTGCACGTCCTGCTGAACGAAGGTCATGATCCAGGCGTGTTTTGTGGTCAAAGATGTGGCGACATGTACCGAATTCAATGGTTGGCAGAGTGCTTCTTCGCATGCAGCCTTCCATAGAGTTGCGTCACGCCATCCGATAGTCAACGAATAAAGCTGTGCTTGGAGAGATGGATGCAGATGGCGGGTAAGGAACATTGTGCACCGGGTGATTGCACCATTGAGTTGTACCTGGTGTCTTGTAACTTGTACCGGCGTAAGAATGAGTGCCGCCAGTACAATCCAAGTGTGCTGGTGTTCTCAAGAAGCACACCATACAGTAGCATCTTTCAAACCCCTCTTCTTTTCCACTGTCGCATGGCCCGGAGAAGCATGTCCAGGCACTGCACAGCTGGCCATAGCTGTTTCAACAAGCGTCCAAGCCACCACCGCTGTCGTAAGCAGCCTGCGCAGTTCGCCACTTTGCTGAGCAGGCGTGAGGCTTGCTTGCAAGCTTAAGCACACATGCGGGCTTGCGGGCATGTGCCACTGATTGGTGGTTGGGACACCCATGCTGAACTCTGCATGCATAATTTACACCAGAAGGTTCCACGAAGGAGAACCAGCTGAACCACGTAATGGACGTTTACCATTATGATTCATGAAGAATGTGCATCCCTTTAAGTTCAGAGCCAAGTGGCTGAAGAGAGGCATGTGCATCATACTGCCAAGTCCATGCAGCACAAGATGCACACACTGACACCACTACCCTGAAGTCTGGTTGTAAGAGGGATTGCACTGGGTGCTGGAGCTTTACAGGTGAATTCAGCAGCGTCATGATGGCCTTCATAGTCTGCACGACAAACCAGTGCGACCGAGCTTCCAACAAAACAGCGTGTTTGTGCGGTCCATCTGTCTCTATGCTGGAGCAGGCTATCAGGCGTGTGAGCCTGGTAAGCAGGCCAATGCACGCGCATCAGCTGTCACTATAATCAACATCCTACAAGCATGCTGGGGCAGCAGGATCAGCACTGCGAAACCGCACCTGTCACCATGACTGAGACACTGAGCACACATCTGCTGAACAAATGTACGCAGTTCAGTCTCACGTGCACCTGCCCAGGTTTACCCCAGCTTCCATTGACTGCACTGCCACTGTGCATATGCCCTCTGCCCACACGATCATCCGCTTCCATGCCTGGTGCCCCACGATGTGCTGCAACAGAGTGGTGACCTGCCTGGCAGCAGCAGCAGCATCCCCATCTCCAGGCTGGCTGCTGTCCCCTCCCCTTATGGTGCCACTGGGACATGGGGCCCCTGGGCTGCTTCTGCCATCTGTGTGCGGGCCTCTGCTGCCGCTGGCACTGCCGTTGTCCTGCCCGTCTTCAACGCCCTTGCTGCCGCTGCTGCCAGCAGCCATGCCGCCTGCCGATGCAGCGGTTGGTGGTAGCTGCTGCATCATCAGCAGCATGAGAGGCATGGACAACGTGAAGTCCAGCGGGGACAGCAGCCCAGGTCCCACACCTGACTCCACGAGCCGCACCAGCTCATACACAACAGCGGCATCCACACCCTCCAGGCTCCTCTGAAGGAACTCGATACTGGGC
>QAXD01000172.1:75077-91986 GCA_004335575.1 Haematococcus sp. NG2
AGCCCCCCCGCCCCCTCCTCCACCAGCTGCAGCAGCGCGCGGCACGTCTGCGGGGAGGGTTGGAGGGTTTTGGGGCTTTAGGGTTCAGGGTTTTAGGGTTTTTGGATTTTAGGGTTTTTAGGGTTCAGCGTTTTTGGGCTTGGGGGCTTTAGGGTTTAGGGATTTAGGGTTCAGAGTTTTAGGGTTTAGGGCTTTAGCCGTTTAGGGTGTTGGGGTCAAGGGTTCAGGGTGCCAGCAGCCAACAAATGCAGGTGACCAACAAGCAACCGCATGACGTCCAACAATGCATATTAGCATGCGTGCTGCTAACCGTACCGCAGAGTGCACCGCAAACTGTACTGCAAATGTACTGCGGCACCCACCCGTGGCGACAGCCGCCGCCCCGCTTCGCCCTCCCTTAACTGCTGCTGCCGCTGCTGCCAGACCTGCCGCCGCTGCTGCTGCTGCACCGGCGGCTGCTGCTGCTGCCACAGGTGCTGCTGCTGTGGATGCGGCTGTGGATGCAATTGAAAGTGATGCAGGGGATGAGGGTCAAGAGGGTCGCGGTTCTGCGTGGGGGTGGCAGCCACCAGCAGCCACAGCGCGCCCGCAGCCGCGCCGCTGCGCCCCCGCCCCACTGCCGCTGCCAGCGCACGAACGCGATGAGCAGCGTGAAGAGGTCGCGGGTGGCGAAGGCGCGCGGCCCCCGCGCCCACAGCTCCTCCGCCAGCGCATCCCTCAGCGCCTCGCCCAACACGGGCGCCGCCACACGCACCTGCGGCTGCTGAAAATGTTTCTGTTGCTCCTGCTGCCAGCCCTGCTGCTGCCGCTGCTGCTGGGATTGGAGCTGCTGCTGCGGCTGCTGCTGCTGCTGCGGTTGTGGCTGCTGTGGTTGTGGTTGTGGCTGCGGTTGTGGTTGCTGCTGCTGCGGCGGCTGTGGTTGTGCTTGTGGCTGCCCCTGCCCCTGCTGCTGCCGTTGAAGCTGCTGGTGCACATATGGTGGGGGCCCTGGTGTGCCTGCCGCCGCCGCTGCTGCTGAAGCTGCCACCACAGCGGTTGGTGGCACACAGGACAGGGCCCACACAACCACAGACAGCTGCGGGAGCATCAAGGGTCAGGGGCACAGCAGTAAACTCAGTGCAGAGGGGCTGAGGGTGTCATGTTCAGGGCTTAGGGTTTAGGGGGGTAGGGCTAAAAAGCGTTTCAGCCCCAGGCACACCCCTAGAGCCCATAACAGGATGCACGCTCAACAAAATAACAGGATGAAGCCTGAACAAGACACGCCGTGAGCAGGGTATACGTAGACAAATTGCCCTACCCTCCTCATAAGCCCCACGAAGTATGAAGCCCAAGCAGGACACGGCTTAAGCCCTGAAACCAGCACGAGCCTCTCACCCTGAAAATCCTGAGGAGCTCCTGAACCCTAAACAAACAGTGATGAGTAGGCCTACACCTAAAACGCAAACATAACCTAATCCTAACACCCTCAACCCTAATTCCTGAACCCTACACAGTCAGCCCAGCAAGTCCTAAAAAGGCACCCCCCCTCCCACCTGCTCAGACGTCATGGCCGGCAGTGCCTCCACCAGCAACGGCTCCAAAGCAGGCAACACCGCGGGCAGCGCCGCGGGTGCCAGCCGCGCCGCGGCCCACACCGCGCGGCTGAGCGCCGCGGGCGCGATGCCGCGTTGTTGCCTCTGTTGTACCGCCGTCGCCGCGGGGGCAGTAGCATGGCCCTTGCCCCTCGCTGACTGTGCGCCCCTGATACTACCCCCGCCCCTTGCCCCACCACTACCAGGCGGGTTAAAGCCAAGGGTGGCGATGGGGGGTGCCCCCGCTGCTGCTCCTGCTGTTGCTGAAAGGTCTGCGCACAGCTGCCCCTGCGCCACACGGCCCAACAGCCCCTGCACCACATGCTGTGGTAGCACCACCCCCGTGCGCGCGCACGCCCACAGCACTGTGGCTGCGCAGGCAGGGGGGCAGCTGCTGGCGGCACTGGCCCAGCTGCCCGCCACCGCATCACCCACCAGCCGCCGCAGCTGCCCCGCATCCCGCCCACGCACACGCGCGCCGGCCCTGACCCTCGCCTGTGCAGCTGCAGCGCCAGCGCCAGCGGCAGTTGCACCAGCACCAGCACCAGCAGCTGTGGATGCATCAGTGGGGTCGTGGGTGAGCAGTGCCATGGCATGGGCGCACAGGGTTGCCAGGTCTGTGGGGCTCAGCTTGTGCCACGCGGGCACGGCAGTATTGGCAGTAGCGGCTGCAGGCGCAGCTGCACCTCGGCGCGGGGTGATACCCGGGTTGGTCGTACTGCCGCCGCTACTGCTGCCGCTACTGCTCCTGCTGCCATTACTGCTGCTGCTACTGCGACCGCTACTGCTGATGCCACCATTGCTGCTGCCGGTACTGCTGATGCTACCATTCCTGCTGCTGCTGCTGCCCCCCGTCTGCTGCTGCCCCAGTGCCGTGCGCGTGGTTGTGGTGGTTGTGGCGGTTGCGGTGGCGGTTGGGGCGGTTGTGGCGGTTGCGGTGGTTGTGACGGTTGTGGTGGCGGTTGGGGCGGTTGTGGTGGTTGTGGTGGTGTGCGGCAGCAGCTCCTGAAGGGCACGCAGCAGCTGCGCAGCGGTGGTGCAGCGGCGGATGCATGCCTCAAACCCGGCAGCCTGCGGCGACGTTGTCAGGAAAATATGTCCCTTGATATCTTGCTTGATATCTCCCTTGATCTCTTCCTTGATCTCTTCCTCGATATCTTCCTTGGTATCTTCTTTGATATCCTCATTCAAGGTACGGGAGCGGGAGGTACCCCTGCCCCTGTGTGGGTTGCTGAGACGTGGTCCGCGCGCTGCGCTGCCACGTGCTGTGCTGCTGTGTGCTGTGCTGCTGTGTGCCGCGCTGCGGCTGCTTGCACCGCTGCCATGCTGCTGCCGGCCGGCGCTGCTTGCGATGCTGCCATTCCTTGGTATGCTGGCACCGCTTGCACTGCTGGCACTGCTTGCACTGCTGGCACTGCTGCCATTCCTTAAACTGCTGGTGTTGCAAGCAACGCTGGCACCGCTGGCACTGCTTGTGTTGCCGGCACTGCTGGCAGACCGCTCAGGTGCCCTTGAGGCATGACCGCGAACCGCGCCCCTGACACTGGTGGCACTGAAGCTGTGGGGGAGGGGGAGGGTCTGAGGGTGTGGCGAGCCTGGGGCCAGCACAGGGAGGGTGAGGGCTTTGGGGTGTGCCAGCACAGCACCTGGGGCCCGCTGCATGGCGCTGCGGCTGCATGGGTGCATGGCGCTGCGGCTGCATGCCTGCATGGCGCGGAAGCCGTGGCGTGGCGTGCATGCGGCGCAGGCATGCAGCCGCTGAGTTGCTCCAGCCAGCCCTGGCCAGGGAGCAGAGATGCTGGGAGGAAGGTGCTGGTGGTGGTGGGTGTGGCTGGGCCTCATGGGTGCAGGCTGGTTGGGCTGAGAGCTGCCAGCTGCTGGGGCAGCGCTGTGTGCCCCACCAAAGTGCCCCATGTGGCATGCATGGCTCCGCATGCCATGCATGGGCTCCTGCTCACTGGACGTGCATGACTACCGGTGCGCCTGCGCTCCTTGCATGAGCCACCCGCATGACGCGGCCACCGATTGAGTTGCTCCGCTGGCTGCGGTCAACGTGGGAAAATGTGACTGCAGCTGGAGCGGGCAGTCATATTGCTTCGCGTGTCCGAACTGCTGCTGATCAAAGCGCTTCAGTGCAGCGTGCGGCACGGAGCCCAAAAAGGTCGGTGGAGGTTGCATCACTGCTCACTCCTACGGGCTGGACAAACTTCCGCGACCGACGCTGGCCGCCACTCTTGGCGCTGCCACCGTGCTGCACACGCAGCTGAGGTTGACCTGTACCTGACCAGGCTCGTGCACGGTGAGTGTTGGTGGCCCAGTAGGGAGGAGGAAAAGGAACTCGTTTGGCTCGGGCGCAATGATGAGCCTACTTGCCAATGCCAAGTGCGCCTGCACTGCTACACCTGCACGTGTTGCACCTTGTGCCTTTGGAGTTGGCGGCACTTGTACCAGCGCGATCACGATTTGCAGCGACCGCCTCAAATTCCGGGCCACTTATTGGGTCTGATGCACGCGACAGCGCTTGTGACCTTGATCGTGGTTCAGGGAAGGGCAGGTTCAGGGTCCGAAGCGCGTGCGCGCAACAAGCATTGCATTCCTGGATCCGCATGAGCAGCTGCACCCCGCACGCGCGTGGCACACGATGTGCGCTCAGTGGGGGAACTCAGGGGCCACTGTTGCTCAAGATCACCACACCCCATGCACATGGTGACACTGCACAAACAGCCCCAAGGTCCCCCATGCCACTCACCACCCCTCCCCTCCCACCTCCCTTGCCTCAGACCCCCATGCCGCCCCTGCCCTAAACCCTTCATCATGCTTCATAATCGAGCTTCATAATGCTTGATCGTGCTTCTTAAACATGCTTCCTCGTGCTTCTCGAACATGCTTCATCGTGCTTCATCGTGCTCCTTATGCATGCTTCATCGTGCTTCGTATACATGCTCAATCATGCCTCTTGCACATGCGCACGCGCAGGCCCCCCACACCTGTAACCATGTCTGGTGACGGCAAGCCCCCTGCGGCCTGGCTGGCTGTGAAGCCCTACGTGAATGGTGGGCTGTCAGGCATGGCTGCCACCTGCATCATCCAGCCCATTGACATGGTCAAGGTCCGCCTGCAGCTGGGCGCCACAGGCAGCCCGGTGAGTGGCCTTGAGGTTTAGGGTTTAGGTTTTAGGGTTTGCGGGTTTGCAGCTGGGTGCCACAGGCAGCCCGGTGAGTGGTATCGATGGATGGTGATAGAAGTATCTGTTGATTGAATTATCTATTGATTGGGATAGAACCGAATCAAACAGCTGGGCGCCACAGGCAGCCCAGTGAGTGGCTTTGATTTGTTGATTTTGAGTGGGATTGATTGATATTCTGTATAATTCGTGGTATTGATTGGCTGGTTCTGAGATAGAATCGAAACAGCTGGTCGGCGTGGTATCGTCACCTGCTGATAGTCTTTGAAACAAGGTTGGTCGTTACAACAGCTTTTCGCTCCACTGGTGGTGACTCTGCTGCGCCGTGTGCTGCGCTGTGTGTGCTTTTGATAAGTGTGATGGCTGTGGCGTACCCCAGCTGGCTGTCGCGGGCCAGTTCATCCGTCTCATCCTCCTCTTCTTATTTTGTCTTCAATTCTTCCTTTAATCCTCCTTTAACTCTCTTTTAATCCTCCTTTAACTCCCCTTTCCTCCCCCGCAGCTCGCCGTCGCGGGCCAGATCATCCGTCCTGTCCTCCCCTTCTTATTCTTTCTTTAACTCTTCCTTTAACTTGATTTTCCTTTAATCCTCCCTCACTCCTCCCCTTCCCTCCCCCGCAGCTCGCCGTCGCGGGCCAGATCATCCGCACCGACGGCTTTGGCGCGCTGTACAAGGGCCTGTCCGCGGGCCTGCTGCGCCAGGCCACCTACACCACCGCCCGCCTGGGCCTCTTCAACAACTTCTCCACCATGCTGCGCGAGATGAACGGCGGGCAGAACATCCCGCTGTGGCAGAAGGCGGGGGCGGGGCTGGCGGCGGGCGGCCTGGGCGCGCTGGTCGGCACCCCCGCGGACCTCACCCTCATCCGCATGCAAGCCGATAGCACGCTGCCCCCGGAGCAGCGCCGCAACTACAAGGTGTGTATGTGTGTGGGGTGGTGTATGTGTGTATACTGTATGATGGCCCTACGCCGCGCGTGTGCGTGCGCCTTGCATGCATTGTGCGCGTGCGTTGTACTGCATCGACACCATGTGTTTGAAACCGCTGCGTGTTGGTGTGCTTCGTGCTTCCTGCACAACTAGAAACCAGCCAGTACCAACGCAAATATCTAAGCGCTGGAGATGGATGTGCGCATGCGTGCGCAGGGCGTGGGCGACGCGTTTGTGCGCATCGTGCGTGAGGACGGCGTGGGCGGCCTGTTCCGCGGCGCCACCCCCACCATCGTGCGCGCCATGGCCCTGAACATGGGCATGCTCGCGTCCAACGACCAGGTGCGCCCCTCTCACATGATTTTTCCACACGTTTTTTCCACCTTTTGCCCTTGGTTCCAGGGGCGAGGGTTTCTGAGGGTCTAGGGTTTTGGGGTTTGAGGGTTTGGGCGGCGTAGGGTTTCAGGGTTTGCGGTTTGGCGGGTTCAAGGGGGTCAGGGTTTGAGGGTTGGAGGGTTGGGGGTTTGAGGGGTCAGGGTTGGAGGGTTGGAGGGTTGAACGGGGTCAGGGTTTGGGGGTTGGAGGGTTGAGGGTTTGGGGGTCGGAGGGTTTGGGGGTTTCAGGGTTTGGGGGTTAGGGGTTAAGGTCAGGGGTCTGAGGGGGTAAGGGTTGAGGATTTGAGGGCTTGGGTGGTTTAGAGTTTGAAGGTTTAAGCGTTTGAGGGTTCAAGGTTTAGGGTGCAGGGGGTGAGGGTCAAGGTATTAAACGGTTTAGGGGTCCAGGGTTCTAGGGTTTTGTTTTGTGGCATGCGCTCCCCCCCTTCCATTACACCACCACATGGGCCCAGATATAAGCCCGCCCAGACATGAGCAACCCCCCCCCCCCAAAGAAACATCGTTGAGCATGTCTCCTGCCTTGTTTCCTGCAAACAACTCGACGGAGCCCCTAAACCCCTAAACCCTAAAACCCCTAAAACCCCGAAACCTAAACCCTAAAACCCCTAAAACCCCTAAACCCCAAACCCTAAACCCACCCGCGTGCAGGCCAAGGAGATGATCGAGGGCATGGGCTTTGCCAAGGGGTCATCGGTGCCCGTGCTGGGCGGCGCCTTTATCGCGGGCTTCTTTGCGTCCGCGTGCTCCCTGCCCTTTGATTACATCAAGACGCAGATGCAGAAGATGAAGCCCGGGCCGGACGGCAAGATGCCCTACTCGTCGGCGCTCGACTGCGCGGGCAAGACGCTCGCGGCCGGCGGGCCCCTCAAGTTCTATACGGGCTTTTCCACCTACATTGTCCGCATCGCGCCCCACGTCGTGTTCACGCTCGTCTTCGCTGACGCGCTGCCCAAGCTGCAGAAGCAGTACGGCCTGTAGGGCGGCGGTACAGCGGCGGTACGGGCGGTACAGAGGCAGTACGGCCTGCAGGGCGGCGGTACTGCAGCGGCGGTACGGGCAGTTCAGCCTGTAAGGGCGGCGGTACAGGCTGTACAGGCGGTACAGGCGGTACGGGCAGTAGGGCGGCGGTATTGGCGCTACGGGCTGTACAAGCGGTACAGGCGGTACGGCCTGTAGGGCGGCGGTACAGGCGGTATGGACGGTGCACCACAGCACCACGAGCACACGCTTTGTGTACAGCCCATCAGCGCCTGCTGCTGTGGGAGGCTGCTGCGTGGATTGATGGCCGAGCTTGCACTTTCCTTATCTTTTTAAACGAGGGCTGGGTGTGGCCTCCGTGAGCAATTTTGTTTTCCCATGTGAGGATGTATGGGGCGGGGTGTGTAGCCGGGTGGCGAATGGATGCTCCTTTTTGGTGGGGTGGGGGTGTCTGGGTGAGTGTGTTGTGTGTGTGTGGGAGGGGGGGGGGCGTGGTGCCAGTGTGCCTGGGTGCAACACTCAAACCACCGGCCACTCTTTGATTGTGCGGGTGTGGGTGTGTGAGAGTGTGTGAGACCCCATGCTGCAGCAGCGGTTTGTATGTGTGTGTGGCTGGCTTGGGGACTTTGGAACTGTGCTGGCTGAGATGTGCTGGGGCGCTGGGTGCATGCCACCAGCAGGTAGCGGAACCCAAACCCCCCAGGGGAAAACCAAGTAATGAGTGCGCGGGGTCCCTTGATCTTTCGGCAATGCTGTACTGAGTCAGCAGCAGGCGGATGCATGTTGACCTCTGGAGGCTGGCAGCAGGTTGGCCCGGCTTATTTTTTCCCCTTCTTCTTGCCGAACCATGGCTGGGCTTGTGCGCTGTAAACCCCGCTCCCTGCGTGCCCCTAAACCCTGAAACCCTAAATCCTCGCTCCCTGCGTACCCCTAACCCTGAAACCCATCACCCTAAACCTACAAACCCTGAAACCCTAAACCCTCCCTGCGTGCTCCCTGTGTGCTATGTGACCAGCTGATACCAGTCCCACCTCCGTGACATGGAATTGGCCCATCAAAACAAAAAGGGGCATGCTACATCTAGGGTTTGGGGTTGGGGTCTAGGGCCTCACTTGTAGCAGGCCTGAACCTCCGTTATGTGTATGTGCCTCAGATGCCATGCCTTGCGTTCATGTTCATATCATGTATTGCACGCCTAGAATCGTATTACACGAGCCTTCAGCCAGTCACGGGCTGATCAGCATTGCACGCTCCACTGCGGGCCTGAGAGCATCTAGCATCTAGCATCCCAAGTTTGTTGGTGTCATCCTGGCACCCATATCCAACATAGTCCCTAACTCATGCCATGCCTCATCCTGCAAGCCAATCCCACAATCAACTCGCCCTTCCGTTCATTCAGCTCACAGCAGCAACCCCTGCAGCGTCAGTTGTCAAACGCTCAGAACAGCAGCGCAGCTGGTAGGGAAGGGTGCAAACGAGCATTCAACACATGAGCGGACATGGCAGGATGGGCCGGGATTTCGGGATGGCGATGCAAAGGGGGCAGGCCTGGTTTGCTGGGCAGCTCAAGTAGCACAGGCGATTCTAGAAACCCAGACTTTGCTGGCTGGCTTCACTAGCGCAGGCTGGGCTTAACTAAACCCTAAAGTAGCACAGGCGATTCTAGAAACCCATACTTTGCCGGCTGGCTTAACTAGCGCAGGCTGGGCTTGTGTGCTGTAAGCCTGTAACCCCCGCTCCCTGCGTGCCCTAAGCCTGAAACCCTAAACCATAAACCCCCGCTTCCTGCTTGCTCCTAAACCCTAAAAGCCTGCACCCTAAACCCTGGCCAGTTGATCCGGGTGGTGAGCTCAGCTGATGAGTGGTCCATCCACCTCCCTTGGGTCCATCCACCTCCCCTGGTCCATTCACCTCCCCTGGTCCATTCATCTCTCAAGCCTGCAGCCTGCATGTACACGATCAGCTCCAGCACACCACTAGTTCCAGCAGTTCCAGCTTCAGCACACATTTAGTTCCATAGACTCCATTATAGTTCCAGCACACCACCACCAGTTGCACCGCCAGTTCTATTGCTTCCAACGACACAATCAGTCCATGCACACGATCAGTTCCATGCACATGATTACTAATGTGCCGGACATACACACTAGTAGTTCCATGCACACAGTTCTAGTTTTATGCACACCATCAGTTCCAGCTGTTGCTTTGTGGGTGCCCTGGCCTGCCTGGGATGTGCCGCTCTTCTGGCATGTTCATGTTCATGTTCATGTGACACGAGCCTTCAAGTAGCCAGATACATTGGTTACAACTTACAAGTGCCTTGCATAGTGCCTAAACCCTAAACCCTAAACCCTAAACCCTAAACCCTAAACCCTAAACCCTAAACCCTAAACCCTGACCCACGCACCCAGCAGCACCCAGCAGCACCCAGCCACTAGCGAGCCCACAAGGGCTGTGCCCCTTTGGGATTGTCACTTCATGAATTTTGTCAACGTAACGTTATTGTAATATTGTTGTCATCATTACTGTTGTTGTTACAGAAGCCAGGGGTGCCCCTGCGCTCCTGCGGTAGGGCCTGCTGCAGGTCCACCTCACAGGTTGTTTAGGGTTTAGGTTTTAGGGAGCAGGGTTTAGAGTTTTAGGGTTCAGGGTTCAAGGGTTTAGGGTTCAGGATTTAAGGGTTTAAGGTTTATGTGCGTGCTGTGAAACGTCGTGTTATTACTACTACTATTATTATTATTATTATTATTATTATTATTATTATTTTTAGCAGTGCACACAGCAGCTGATGGCCGGGACCTGGGTGCTTGCACAGTATCTTTAGGGTTTAGGGTCCTGGGTTTAAGAGGAGTCGGCGGCGGCATCGCGTTCTATCAATGACACCCCTCTCAGCATCCCCTGCTGTCTCGTCCGGCTGAAACCAGCTGCATGGCCGAGGGACTACGTAGGTTGGGGATGGGTGCATGGAGGACACCAACAAACCTGCTAGATGCACTGGGGCACGCAAGGCAGCGCGCACTAATCAGCCTTCAGGGTTTAGGTTAGGGTTTAGAACCTAAAACCCTAAAACCTAGGGTTTAGAACCTAAACCCTAAACCCGCACTGATCAGCCCCTGACTGGCCGCTGAAGGCTGGTGTCGCATGAACATCATGTACTGTGCGTTCGGGCTGGCACATGAGGCACAGCGGCGAGTGCAGGAATCTTTTTTCTTTCATGTGACTGCTTACACATCCACGCAGGTTGCCGTGCTTCCAAAAGGGATGGGAACACCCTGAACCCTTCAATGTCATTATTGCCACTGCTGTTGTTGTTGTTTTTGTTATTGTTGTTGTTACACCCCGAGCCCTTCACAGTACTACACTCCACACCCCTCAGGCCACCCCCCAAGCACTTGCACTGCACGCCCTTGCAGCAACCCATTGAGGGTATAGGGTTCTAGGGCTTATGGTTTTCGGCCCATGCATGCATCACGTGTGCAGGCACATTACTGGCACCTGAGACACGGGTAGGAGAGTGCAACCCTGACACCTCGCAACCTTAAAAGACACAGCCGTTTCAGGGTTAAGGGTTGAGGCTTTTTAGGGGTCAAGCCAAACCCTGACACCCCGCGAGTAGCACACACACACTCCATCCAGGCGCCTATATGACAGGCGCGGGCAATGGCCCACAGCCCCCGCCGCTCCTCAACAAACGAATGTGCATCCCCCCCTCCCCTTCCCTTCGCCAACAATTGAGTGCTGCATGCAGCTGTACACATGCGGCCATGCGCGCACATCACCGCCATGCACACATGCGCGCACACCAGCGCCATGCACACATGCGCGCCATGCGCACCAACCAGCGCCATGCACGCCATGCGCACATGCGGACCATGCGTGCACATGCGGACCATACCAGCCCAACAAACAACAGCACGCGGATGCATGCAACCAAAAAGCAGAAGGGGCGCCGATGTCCCTGTAGATTAAGGGTTTAGGGATTAGGGTTTAGACTGCGGCGCATGCACCCTCAATGAAACATCCAACACGAACTGGGGCCCATGGCTGGTGATCTGCACAGTCTGCAGGCCTGCCTTGCCTCACGCAGGAAACAAACGGTTCAAACAATAAAGGGTTGAAAACCAAAGGGGGGAACATCAAAGGGGTGAAAATCAAAGGTGGTGAAAGTCAAAGGTGGGGTGATGCAGCAAATACATACATAGACCCCCCGATGCGTGTGCATGCACATGCAAGTGCATGCAAGCTGAATTGTGCCGCGGGCGTGAAGCAAGAATGGCGTGGGGCAGCTGGGATGGCGGCCGCTCCCACCAAGGCCAACATTTAGGGGTTTAGGTTCAGGGCCTAAACTCTAAACCCAAAACCATGCCTGCAGCTGAGTCGGAATGCACCCCTGTGCCCCCATTACGAACTCAGGTCACCCCCTCCCCCCCCGATTATGAGCTAAGGTTTCCTCCTTGACCCCAGAGCACACCCCTCCTTTCACATGTGCCCAGCACCCCTCCTGTGTTCTGGCATGCCCCCGCAATGGCCCCAAACCCCCCATGCATGGCTTAGCACGTGGCACATGGCTTAGCATGGCGCATGGCACCACTCCTGCCGCATGGCATTGCACGCGGTGCATGGCGCACGGGACCCATGCATTGCATGGCTAGATGCCGCATGGCGGCATGGGCCTCATAAATGGAAGTGTGAAACTGAACGCAACAGGGGTCAGAGGTGCAAGCGTCAAACCTTGGACCCGAACAATGCAAGACGGCTGCTGAGAGAGCACCACCTCTCACACAATGTGACATGTGTGCCGGTCTCACATGCGTGTCGACCTGACGTGCGCCCTGCCGTTTGTTGTTGATGTAATGCGCGCAATTTGCCCGACCCCTCCACCCACTGCCACACAGCGCCGGCGGTGTCTCATGACCGCCTGCCTCTTGAGTTATGGCTGCAAAAAACCATCACCAACGCAGGCTTCAGGGGGCAATCAGTGCTGCCGCTCGCTGCGTGGGGCATCACACCTCTCACGCCCGCCTTCGCGACCACGCCTGCCTGCATCTCGCAGCCACAGATCTCACACCTCCAGATCTCCACAGCCACAGATCTCACAGTCACAGATCTCAATGGATCTGACAGCCATCGCAGCTCACACCCCCGGATCTGACAGCCACACATCTCACTCCCACGCATCTCAAGGCCATGGATCTGGCGGCTGCCGTTCACACTGATCTTGGCGCCATTGATCTGGATGATCTCACACCCCGTTGCAGCCAGATCTCACGGCAGTAAGATCTCACACTTGCTGCCTCACTGAGCGTGATCTGAGTGAACGTGATCTCACGCGTGGTCTGATTGGACGTGATCTCTCACGCGCCAACCAATGACCAGGGCTCACTCATGGCCTCAGCAGCACTCACAGGCGTGAGAGCACCAGGCACCTGCACAAACGCGCAGGCACATGTGCGCGTTTTTATGCGCATGTTTTCACGTTTGCGTGTATTTGTGTTTTTTGTGAGTTTTTGTGTATGTGTGTGTTTGGGTGCATTTGTGGTAGTCATTTGTTTGTGTCTTTGTGTGCTTGTGTGTGGTTTTCCGGGGGGCCATCGCTCACCAGCCGCTTCTTTCAAGTCAGGGTTTCAGGTTTTAGGGTTAAGGTGTTAGGGTTCTAAACCCTGTTTTCAGCGGGGCCACCACGCACCTGCAACGCCATGGAGTCATGGATTGCCCTCCATTTCAAAACCTTAATACTACAACCGTAAAATCAGTTGCTCACCTGCAGTGCCATGGAGTCACGGATTGCGTTTGCCACGCTCAGCGGATTCACAAAGAAGGGCCTGCAGTTCAGGGGTTCAGGCTCAGGGTTAGGGTTCAGGATATGAGGGTTCAGGGTTCAGGGCTTAGGGTTCAGGGGTTGAGGCTCACGGTTGATGGTTCGGAGTATGAGGGTTCAGGGTTCAGGGCTTAGGGTTGACCATGCGCACGGAGGGTTTAGCGTGGCAAGGCAAAATGAAGGTGGTCCATAGGGATGAGAAAGTTGTGGCAATGCATTCTAAGCGGTTAGGGTTTAGGGTTTTGGCTAAAACCCTAAACCCTAAACCCTCAGATCCACCCCATACACCCCTGAACTCTGCACCCTAAAACCCTACAGCACGAAAACCCTGCACTCTAAAGATTAACCCAAGAGCTCAACCCCACACCCTGAAACCCCCCACCCTGAAACTCTCAGGATGTTCATCCCAATGTCCCAAAACCCTGGAACCCTGAACCATAACCATGCAGGATTCCCCTCAACCCTAGAACCCTCGAACCATGCAGGACTCCAGTCCAGTCACAACCCTAAACCCCAGTCCCAAACCTTAAACCCTAAAACCCTAAACCCTGACACCCACCAGCTGCTGATGTGCATCTGGACGGCTTGCTGCACGGTGAAGACACGCATGAAAAGGTAGGACATGCCCGAAGCCAGGATCCCCGCCTCTCGTGCCAGCAGCCCGCCCAGCTTCTCAGCCAGCTGCAGGTTCCTGGCGCCCGACGCGGTAACCGCCGCGGTGAAACCGCCCGCGTCGCGCACGTCAGACAGGGCGTGCGCGAGGGCGGTTTCAGAGGCGGGGACGGGCGGCCCGCGGGGCGGGGAGTGATCCAAAGCGGCGGACAGCGCGCCCTGTGCGTGCGCGTGTGCGCGTACGTATACGCGCGTGTGTGTGTGGGTGCGTGTGTGTGCATGGGCGTGCGTGCGTGCACGTGTGTGGGCGGGGGTAGGGGTGGTAATGTGGGGGGGTGCGTGCATGTGGGTGCGTGGGTGCATACGCGTGTGTGCGTACGTATACGTGTGTGGGCGTGGGTGCGCGCGTGCGTGTGGGCACGGGGGTGAGGGGATGCAAGCATGTGCATGTGCGCGGTTGCACACTACTGTTTGTGGTTGAATGCCTTTGCCTCTGCGGCGTCTGGCACTGCGTATGCGTTTGGGTTGAGGGCTTAGGCCCCTACAACCTTCACACCCACTCACCGCCAGCGCACGCCGCTCCCGCCTCAACCGCTCCAACATACCCTCCATTTGGGTCACTAGCATTGCCACCTGCACGCGCACACGGTAACATTTTGTAAAAGGCATCAGATTACCATGCCACGACCATCAGCTGTTGGATGTCATTCTATGTTAGAACCATCCACCAATGGGGTCACCAGCATCGCCACCTGCACGCGCGCACACACGCGCACACGCAAAGGGGTTGGGGCTCTGCGTCAATTTCACGCGCGTCATGCAACGCCCTCCTCCGAGCCAGGCAAAGCAGGGCACATGCTCAGCTCAAGCCTCCTCCCCCCCAGCGCCCCAAAGGTGTTCTTAGGGTTGTTTCAGGGCTCAGGGCTGGAGCCTCCTAAGCACCCTCCTGTCCAACTCGCGCACACACATTGCCCCCCACCCCCCCACCCCCCCAAAAAGAAAACCGCTAAACACCAGAAAACAAAACGCCCCAAACACCCATTCAAAACCCTAGGACCCAAACCTCCTCCCTACAACTTGCAGCCCTGCTCTGCCCCATCCAACCCCTAACACCCTAAACCCTAACACGCACCCTAAACCTAACATGCCCCTAAACCCCAACACACCCCCTAAACCTTTACATACCCCTAAACCCTAATATACCCCAAACCCTAACATACCATACACCTTAACAAACCCTAAACCCTAACACACCCCTAAACCTTAAAACCCTAAACCATCACCTGCGCGCCCTAAACCCTAGAACCCTAAACGCTCACCTGCGCGCCCTAAACCTTAAAACCCTAAACCCTCACCTGCGCGCGCTGGTCATCCGTGAGCTGTAGCTTGTCCACCAGCGCTGCTACTGCCGTCTGACCAGGCAGCTGCGCCTCACTCACGGGCTCGCCCGTTTCCTGCGGTTTCGGTTTGGGTGGTTCGGTTAGGGCTCGGTTACGGTTCGGTTAAGGTTTAATTAGGGTTCGGTAAGGGTTTGGCTGGGACTTTTATAGGGTTCAGTTGGGATTTGCTCACGGTTTGGTTAGGGTTCAGGGTGCTGAGGGTGCGGTGTAGGGTTCAGGGTTGAGGCTAAAGGCGAGGACAGGCTTGTAAACCTAGGATGCGCGCAATGCAGCGCCATGCACCATGCAGCGCCATGCACCATGCAGCGCCAGCGCCATGCACCATGGCGCCGCATGGTGCATGGTGCATGGTCCATGGTGCATGGTCCATGCAGTGGTCCCAGTGCCATGCACCAGGGTTCAGGGCACACTCAGGGTTACACTAGGGTTCAGGGTTTTGAAGGTTTAGGGTGTACTAGTGTCATGCTCGAGGCCATCGAGGCCATCATGGCACCCACTCATGCCCAGGGCTGACGCTGCGCTGGTTTAGTGTTGTAGCTTTGGGTTCAGGGTTTAGACCAAACTCAAGGCGCCGCGCGCACCATGTGCAGGTGCATGGTGGTGAAGACGAGGGCGGGGCGCAGGGCTGTCACAGACCGCATCATGGGGCACAGCTGGGAAGCAGACAACTCCAGCAGGGCTTCCAGCGCCGCCGCGCGTGGGGGCATGTCCTTAGCCACGCCTGCGTGTGTTGTGTGAGGGGCTTTCAGGGTTAAGAGGGTTTGGGGCTTAGGGTGTAGGGTTTTCAGGGTTTAGAATTGAGCGTGTAGGGTTTGGGGGTTTAGGATTGAGGCTGTTGGGTGCAGGGTTTAGGGCTTAGGGTATAGGGTTTAGGGGTTTAGGATTGAGGGTGTTGGGTTTGGGGGTGTAGGGTGCAGGGTTCAGGGTTGGGGGTTCAGGGTTGGGGGTGTAGGGTTTGGGGGTTCAGGGTTTGGAGTTTATGAGGATGCAGGAGGTTCAGGAACGATTCAAGCCTGCACACCCAAGGGGGTTTGGGTGTGCAGGCTTGAATCGTTCTTGCAATGTGGAAGACAGCAACCAAGGGTCGGGAGACAGCAACCACAAGTTGACAACCACAAGTGACAAGTTGAGCCAAAAACGCAGATGTCAGCACCACCAGGCGAACAAGAAACAACACCACCAGGCAAACGAACAGGGTTCAGGGTTTAGGGATGGCACGGAAAGGAAGCACGCATGGCATGGAAAGGAAGCACGCATGGCCGAGCGGAGGGTTTAGGGTTCGGGGTTGTAGTGTCAGGGTTGTTCCCCAAGGTTTAGGGTTTTAGGGTTTTAGGGTTGAGGGTTAAGCACAGCCGAGCGCCGGGGGAGCGGGCGAGGAGGCATGATGGTTTAGGGCTTTAAAAAAAGGTCAAATTGAAGGGACGGGTTGAAAAGGTTCAAAACAAGTTCAATAGGTTGGAAAAGGTTTAAAAAAGGGTAAAACGTCGTGCACCCGCGTCCCATGCCCTATACCCTACACCCACCCGCGCCCTAAACCCTAAGCCCTGCACCCACCCGCGCTCTAAACCCTAAACCCTAATGCCCTAAACCCTAAACACCCACCGGCGTCCCGCGCCGCCGCCCGCAGCGCCAGCAGCGTGCGGGCCTGGCCGTGGGGCGGCCAGTGATCCACTCCATGGGGCGGGGTATCGATTCCCGCAGCCGCCACCGCTTTTCGCTCCAGGATCTGGCTCAGGGGGTCGGGCGGCGTGAGCTCGTAGCCCGCCAGCAGTGAACCCGCGGTGGGCAGGAAGCCGCGGATGCCGCGTAACAGCCCCGCGGGCGTCAGACCCGCGGCGTACAGCAGCGTGTCATCGGAGATGCCGTACGGCCGCGCCGCGGGCCCGTGTACCGCGCCCAGCTGTACCGCGCCAGACTGTACTGCTGGCTGTACCGCCCCCCCGGACCTGGGCAGCAGCTGCTGCGCGCCCCCGGCCCCACCCCGGCCGGGCGGCAGCAGCGGCTGTAGCGCGTCCGCCAGC
>QAXD01000172.1:99580-118694 GCA_004335575.1 Haematococcus sp. NG2
CCCCCGCCCGCGCCCCCGCTGCCGCACACGCCGCCGTCATCACCGCCGCCGGCCCCACCCAAGCGCACCTGCACGCGCAGCAGCACAGCGGTCGGTGCAGCTCAGGGCTTACGGTTTGCAGAGCTCAGGGCTTAGGGTTTGCAGAGCTCAAGGCTCAGGGTTAGAAGCGTTCAGGGTTCGCAGATCTTACGATGCAGGGTTTGCAGATCTCAAGGCTCAGGGTTTGCAGATCTCAGGGTTTGCAGCGTCCAGGGTTTTAGATCTCGGGACTCAGGGGGTGCAGAGCTCAGGTCGGCTTAGCATTTAGGGTGTAGGGTTTAGGGTTTAGGGTTTAGGCTTTGGCGCTCACCTCGCAGGGGCGCAGGGGCGCGCAGGGGGCAGGACCTTTAGGCGTTTAGGTTTTGTAGTTTAGGGTTTAGGGTTTAGCTAGTAAATAAAAAGCGCAACCCTTAAATGGGGCTCACCTCGTAGGGGCGCAGGGGGGCGCAGGGTGCAGGCCCCAGCTCCTTCCTCATGGCCACCAGGATGGGCAGGATCTCCTCCATGGTGGGCCTGCGTAAGTGTGAGAGGAAGAAGTGTAAAAAAAGGTTTGAAAAAGGTTTAAAACCAAAAAAGTTTGAAACTTTAAAGTGGGAAAATGTGTGAGGGTAAACATGTGAAAAAGCGTATGAGGAAGCGTGTGAGGTGCAGGAGAGGAGAGAGGGAGCGTGTGAGATGGGCAGGATCGTGTGGCGGGGGGTGTGAGGCAGGGTAAAAGGTGTGAGGAGTTGGGTAAAAGGCGTGAGAGGTTGGGTTAAAGGTGTGTGAGGCAGGGTAAAGGGTGTGAGGCAGGGTAAAGGGTGTGAGAGGTTGGGTAAAAGGTGTGAGAGGTTGGGTAAGGTCGAGGGAAGCGTGTGTGGTGCGGGAGAGGGAGTGTGTGGGAAGCCCCGCAACTGTGTGGGGGTTACGGTAAGTAAATAAATAACACGGCTTTTCACAGATGATTCTGCATGCCGGAGCCTGACAGCCATTAGCCAAACGTCAGCATTAGCAGAAACAAGCAAGTGCAAAGCTCAACCCCGGCCGCACGCACGCACCTTGAACCCTGACCTAAACCCTCAAACGTAATCCCTAATCCCTAATCCCTAAACCCCAGCCACACGCGCGCACCGGATGTGCTCGTCCTTGTTCCAGCACCACTCGGCCAGCTGGCGGTAGCGGTGCGGCGTGCCGGGCGGGAATTCGGGGCGCCGGTGCTCGGCCGTCACCTACAAAAAGTATTAGTAATATAGAAATAGTATAGGGAGTATGAGTAGCAGCTCATAGTAGCAATTAGTAGTAGTATGGGGAGTAGTAACAAATGGTAGTAGTATGGGGAGTAGTAACAAATGGTAGTATTATGGGGAGTAGCAACAAACAGTAGTATTATGGGGAGTAGTTACAAATAGTAGACATATGGGGAGTAGTAACAAGTAGCAGTAGTATGGGGAGGTGGGGCAAATTATGACACAAGGGGCCGCCGGTGCTTCGCAGTCACCTGCAGTGAGTGTTTGTATTAGGATTATGGCAGTGGGGGACAAACTGAGCATATTTTAGGGTTATCTGGCCTATCTTGACGTTCCTTTGGCTCAAGCCTTATCCGGCCAGCGCTCATGTAAGCAAGCACACTCAGCCATGAAACAGGCACGCCAAAACGCACACCAAAAAACACACGCCAAAAAACTGGCCCTGGCGGGGTTCAAGCCGCGCACCTGCCGCGCCAGCAGCGCCTTGGGCACGCCCTTGAACGCGTGCTGCCCCGTGTACAGCTCCCACAGCGTGACGCCAAACGCGTACACGTCGCTTGCGCGCGACAGCCGCCCTTCGGACAGCACCTCTGGGGCCTGGGGGCAGGGTTTAGGGTTTAAAGGTCCAGGGTCAAGGGTTCATGGTTTAGGGTTGAAGGGTTTTAGGGTTCAAATTTTAGGGTTAAAGGTTTAGCCGCCCTCGGACAGCACCTCCGGCGCCTGGGGGCAGCACGTGCGCACGCGCGCGGGGTTTAGGGTTTAGGGCTTAGGGATTTTGGGCTTTAGGTTTAGGATTTAGGGTTGAGGGTTCAGGGATTACAATTCGACTAGTCAGCCAACGCACACTTCATGTTCACACATCACTTGCCAGTCATGGCCACACTTCATGGTCACACTTGATGACCACACTTGACGACCACATTTCACGGTCACACTTCACGGTCACACTTTACAGCCGCACTTCACGGTCACACCTCACGGTCACACATTCACCCACCAGCCGTGCAATGATGATAAATTGATAACGCATGATGAGTCACCCACCATGTGAGTCACGGTCACACTTCATGGTCACGCACCATGTGAGTGAGCGTGCCCTGCACACACCCCTCCACCGCGTCCTGCCCAGGCTGCAGCTTGATCGCCAGCCCAAAGTCGCCTAATTTGGCCGCCACGCCGCGCCCCGCGCCGCCCACCCCGCGCATAAGCACGTTGCTGCATTAGGACACACACACGCATCGGCACGTTGCTGCGTTAGGACACAGATGCGCATGAGCACGTTGCTGCATAAGGAAACGCGTGCGCGTGGGAAACACATGCGCACATGCTTTTGCGTGCGAATGCCACATTGCAGGGGGGGGAGGGAAGGTGAAATAGCCCTAAACCCCAAACCCCAAACCCTCATGGCCCTCAAACCCTAAACCCCAAACCCTTATTCCCCCCTAAAACCCTCAACCCTGATCCTTCCCCCCGAAACCCTAAACCCTTATCCTTCCCACTAAAACCCCAAACCCTGATTCTCTATCCCCAACCCCCGCTCACCGCGCCTTGAGGTCGCTGTGTACCACCGCCTGCCACCTAACGCCCCTGAACCCAAACCCTGAAACCCGAACCCCAAACCCTCACGGCCCTCAAAACCCTCATGGCCCTCAAAACCCTCAACCCTCATGGCCCTCAAAACCTTGAACCCTACACCCTTATCCTTCCCCCCACAACCCTAAGCCCTAAACCCTAAACTCACCGCGCCTTGAGGTCGCTGTGCACCACCGCCTGCCGGTGCATGTGCACCAGGGCCTTGGCAATGTCGGCGGCGGTGTCCAGCACAGCCGCATAGTTCAGGCCGGTGCCGTCGGGCGTGAGGAACGCGCCCTGAGGTGAGGTGTGAGAAAGTGTGAGGGCGGCTTGAAAAGGTGTGAGAAGGTGTGAGAAACATGTAGGGCGTGATGCGTAGTTGAGGCCGGTGCCGTCGGGCGTGAGGAACGCGCCCTGATAGGGTGTGAGAAAGCGGGTGAGAGCATGAGGAAAGTGTGTGAAAACGGGGCAAGGGAAAGCATGAGGAACGTGTGGGCTGTGTATGATGCAAAGGGTGTGGTGCCGTCGGGCGTGAGGAACGCGCCCTGAAAAGCGGGTGAAAGAAAGTATGGTAAAAGTGTTAGGGCGGTTTGGGAAGGTGTGAGAAAAACGGACAAGGTGTGTATGATGCAACAGGTGTGGCGCCGTGGGGTGGGACAAACGCGCCCTGGGCATGTACAGCAACCTACACCATCCGCTTACTGAAGTGACACCATGAGACTGGCAGGCAAAACATGCAAAGGCCTGTAGCAAGATGTGTGACCAACCAGGCAATACATGTCAAGCCTGAAGCAAAATGTTTGACGTACTGCCTCACACCCCTCACACATTCACACCTGCTCCAGCGCGTCCCGCAGGCTGCCCTTGTCACACAGCTCCAGCACGAGTGTGACCTGGGAGGTGTGACCAGGCACGACCAGGTATGACCAGGTGTGACCAGAACCCCTACCTCATCCTGAACCTTAAACCGTGCACCCCTTTAGCCCTAAACCCTGACCCCCTCCAGCCCTTTAACCCTGAACCCATACAGCCCAACAACCCCCAAACCCTAGCATCTATATCCCTACAACCCCTAAGCCTAACAATCTAGGACCCTACAGCCCTAAACCCCAACCCCTGCGACTCACCTCGTATGCGGTGATGGCCGCGCGCCCACCCGCATCCCCAGTCACCCCAGATGTCATGAATGTGCCCGCCACCTGCGAGGGCTTTAGGGTCAAGAGTTCAGGGTTTCAGGGTTAGGAACAACAAAAAGCAGAACAACAAGAAGAAGAAGACCAACAAGAACAACAAGAACAACAACAAGAAGAACAACAACAAGAAGAACAACAACAAGAAGAACAACAAGAAGAAGACCCACAAGAACAACAACAAGAAGAACAACAACAAGAAGAACAACAACAAGAAGAACAACAACAAGAAGAAGAAGACCAACAAGAACAACAACAAGAAGAACAACAACAAGAAGAACAACAACAAGAAGAAGAAGAAGAACAACAACAACAACAACAACAACAACAAGAAGAACAAGACCAACAAAAAGAAGAATAACAACTACAACAACAAGAAGAACAACAACAGCAGCAACAACAGCAGAACAACACCAGCAGCAACAGCAAAAGCACCCCACCTGGGAAACGCTGCCCGGGCCTGCCCCTGAGCCGGTCAGTCCAGAGGAGGAGGAGGCGGGCTGCGCCGTCGTCTCGCGCAGCGGCTTGATGGTGTACGTGTAGGTCTGCGCGCGTATGTAGGTTTCAGGGTTTCAGGGTTTAGGGCTGTTGGGGTTAGGGTATCAGGGTTTAGGGTTTGGGGTTTAGGGGCTTCAGGGTGTAGGTGTTTAGGGTTAAGGTTCCAGGGCTTAGGTTCTAGGGTTGGAATTTTGAGCAGCAGCAGCAGCAGCAGCATTCTAGGAGCAGCAGCAGCAGCAGCAGCGTTCGTAACACTCGCTGTACGTCACACTCCTCGTACACCGCACGTCACACTCTGCTGTGATGCAACCCACAGCTGAGGCCCACACCCCCCAGGTTGTGCTGGTCACGCTGGTCCCACAGGGGGTCACACGTTGGCAACACAACGATCACACATTGCCAACACCATGGTCACACTGGTCCCACACCGGCCACACTTTCCCAACACCGCGCTCACACATTGCCAACACCTGGTCACACTTTGCCCACACCACGGTCACACTGAAGACGCCTCACACGGGTCACACCTGCACGATGTTGGGGTGTGAGAGGGATGAGGAGATGGCCGCTTCCATGATGGCCTGCGAGTGTGAAGTGCAAGTGTGAACGTGTGGAGGCAAGTGTGAACGTGAGAGTGTGAACGTGTGGGTTCGAGTATGAGTTTGAGTGTGCACATGTGAGTGTGAACGTGTCAGTGTGACCCCTTCACCCACCATCTTCACGCACTTCATTCATCCCCTTCACCCACCATCAAATTTAGGTGTACGGTTGAGGGTTTAGGGTTGTAGGGTTCAGGGTTCAGGGTTTAGGGTTTAGGGTCTTATTGTTTAGGCTTACCATCTTCTCACGCTTCTGCGCCCCACTCATGTTGGCCGGCAGCATGATTGTCTTCACCGCAACCTCGGTCCCCTGCCACAGCCCGCGGTACACCTTGCCGTACTGCGGTACAGCGGTTGGGCAGTACGGCAGTGCAGTGGTTTGGCAGTGCAGCGGTTTGGCAGTACAGCAGCAGCATGGTGAAGTAGTTGCAGCGGCACAGCGGTTGAGCAGTACAGTGGCACAGCGGTTGGGCAGTACAGCAGTACAGCGGTTGGGCAGTGCAGCAGTAGCATGGCACAGCAGTACAGCGGTTGCAAAGCACAGCGTACATCAGCACTGCAGTGCTGCTGCGATGTTTACAGCGGTACAGACAACACACCAACAGGGCCCCATGGAGGGGGCCTCCAAACCCAAAACAAACCAAAAAACAACAAACCACACGCCACAAGTTATGGGCCCAAGGCAACACACTGTCATTATGCTAGCGGGGCCCCGCTGGGCCTCTTCACCTGAACCCCAAATAAACAACAATGAAGCCCTTTCCTGAGTATCAAAATCCTGAAGGACCCACAGGAGCACAGCAGGGCCCCACGCACCGCGCCTCAACACCTGAACCCCAAGAAAAAAACAACGAAACCCTATCAGGCTATCACGGTATAATCAGTCGAACCCAGGAAAGCTAGCACCCCATTAGTAAAACCCTCAAGGAGCCACAGGAAAACAGTAGGGACCACACGCACCGTGTCACTGCCAATCTCCGCCCACCACCCACTCCCCCCCCCCCCCGCCCCCCGAACCAAAAGCAAGACTGAAACCTATTTCTAAACATCTTTAAATCCTCAAGGATCCACAGGAACACGGTAGGGCCCACACGCACCGTGCCACTTGATCCCTAAATAAACAACAATAAATCCGTTAAGAATAGATATTCAAACCCTGAAGGGCCCACGCTCCATGACATAAGGTAGGGCCCCACGCACCGTGCCACTGCCAATCTCTGCCAGCACTTCAATCGCTGCCGGCTCGCTCTGGGACACGTTCATGTTGGCGAGCGTGCGCCGCACCTGTGCAATGTGTGCATGGGACAGTGTTTAGGGCCCAGGGCTCAGGGGCCAGGGCTCAGGGTTTAGGGTTCAGGGGCTAGGGTTTATCTTGAGGGCGTAGGGACACGTTCATGTTGGCGAGCGTGCGCTGCACCTGGGCGTGGTTTAGTTAAGGCTCAGGGTTTCGGGGCCAGGGTTTAGGGTTCAGGGGCTGGGATTTATCTCGAGGGCGTAGGGGCACATTCATGTTGGCCAGCGTCCGCCGTACCTGTGCATAGGACCGTGTTTAGGGTTTGGGGGTAAGGGGCTAGGGTTCAGGGTTCAGGGGCTAGGGTTTAGGGGTTTTAGAGAGTAGGGGCGCGTTCATGTTGGCGAGCGTGCGCCGCACCTGGGCATGGGACAGTGTTCAGGGTTTAGGGCTAGGGTTTAGGGTTTAGGTTTTTTGGGTGCATGGTTCAAGGGTGAAACAAACAAAAAAGCGTTGTGACCACATACAACAGAAGGGGTGTGACTCGTACTGCGTCGATGTGTGCGACAAACAAATAAAGGGTGTTAGACATGCAAAAAGGGGTGTGACCACACACAGAAAGGTGTGGCTCGTACCGCATCGATCACGCCCATGCGCCCCGCTGCGTCGTCCACGTCAAACAGCGACCTGCACACGCACACATCCAAACGTGGAAAAGACATGAAAAAACAAAAATGCCAAAAACAATAGGCAAACGGTCGCACCGGTTGTCATCTCCTAAGAGCCACAGCAAACAAAACATGGAAAAACACAAAATGGAGAAAATCCAGACAAAAATAGAAACAGGGCGCACCTGTTGGAGCTCCCACCGTCATCCCCCCCATCCTCCTCATGGCCGTTGTCGGCGGTGCCTGCCGCGCGGTGGTGCATGGTTTAGGGTTTTAAGGTTCAGGGGTTCAGGGTCTTGGGGTTTTAGGGTTCAGGGTCTTGAGGTTCAGGGGTTTAGGTTTTATGGTCTTAGGGTTCAGGGTTGACGCCAGCTCAGCAGCCAGGCCCGGGTTTAGGGTTTAGCGCGCACCTATCCGGCCCTTCCGCCCGCCCCCCTCCCCGCCCTTGAACGGGAAGCACGCCAGCAGCCCGCTCATGCGCTGCACCAGCGCGTCGCTCTTGGCCTTCTCCGCCTTGAGCTCCAGCGTCAGCCGCTCGAACTTCTCCTTCAAGTCCGCCTCCGCCTGCGTGCGTTCAGGGTTTAGAATTTAGGGTTTTAAGGGTTTAGGGTTGAGGGTTTTAGGGTTTTAGGGTTTTAGGGTTTAAAGTTCAGGCCTGCCAGGTTTCGCCTAAACTTCTCCTTCAAGTCCGCCTCCGCCTGTGGCCGCGGTGTGTTGGGGCCAGGGTTCAGTGCGAGCACTTTTCAACTTGTTTCAGGTGTAAGGGCTTCCTGAGCCGCATCGGCTTCTACAATGCATGAAACCAACTGCAACAGAAAATAAACCGGCCGCTATACTCAAGTTAACCAACGAGAACAAAAACTGAACAACCACTCTGACAACAACTGAGCAACAACTGGACAATACGTGAGCAACAAAGAAGACCAGGGAAATACCCTGGCGGAAAAGGGACAAAAAGACCGCGCCGCCCCGGGGTCTGCTGCCCGCCCGCGCGCATGCGCACCTGCCGCTGCTCCGCCAGCAGCACGAAGTCGCGGGAGAGGTCGTGCAACGGGATGTCCGACAGGTACAGGTGGTGCCTGCGCCGCGATCAACAGGGTTTAGGGTTTAGGGTTTGGGGTTGACAACTTTTGAAGACACCGACTGGAATCCTGGTTGACTGCTATTTGAGGGTTGGGGGTTAAACTGGGGGCTTGGCTTCGCCACACGACACAAATCAACAACCCGGTCGCTGTTGCACTCTATGGATTGAGCGTGCCACACGGAATGCAAACAAAAAAGAAATACAGCACCCACCGCAGCATGTCGTCGAGGTTGGCGCACCGGGGGGAGCACAGGAACAGCATCACCTCTTTCTGCACAGGGCACCCGGGCACCGGCAGCTTGGAGGGCACCATCTGGCCCTTGAACTCCAGCCCAGAGGCGGGCACCTGTGTGGAGGAAGGAAAAATCAAGGTGTGAAGTATCAAGGAAGGACATGTGTGAGAAGGGGACAGAAAAGTGTGGAAACAAGGGAAAGAAGAAGCATGACAAAAGGTGAAAAGTGGTACAAGAGGGAAAAAGGAAGCGTGAAAAGGGGAAGGAAAAGTGTGAGGCGTAGGACGTGCATACAGGATCCATGTACCCTAAACCCTAGCCCCAATGTCAAGTCCTTTCCCACAGGAGGCTATGTCTCCTATCCTTAGATACAATCCCTGTGACGAGCACCTGTTCATCATTCATGTATTCTGTGGAAAGGCTCGGCATTCAGGGCAAAAGGATCAGGATTCAGGGCACAGGGTTAGGGTTCAGGGCACAGGGTTCAGGGATCAGGGCACAGGGATCAGGGTGCAGGGTGCAGGGTTCAGGGTACAGGGTTAAGATCACAGGGTTTAGGGTTCAGTGTTCAGTGTTCAGGGTTCAGTGTTCAGAGCTCAGGGTTGAGCACAAGGGCTTAGGGCTTAGGGTTTAAGGTTTAAGGCTTAGGGCTCAGCACGAGGGTACAGGGTTCAGTGGCCCACCTGGAGCACGAAGGACGACTCAGCTTCCCGGCAGATGCCCTCCCAGCTGAGCTCCGTGAGAGGGTGGCGCAGCTGCGGTGGGGTGTGAATTCAGGGTTTAGGTTCAGGGTTTGGGGGTTCAGGGTTTAGGGTTTAGTGGCCAGGGTGCAGGGTTTGAGGGCTTGAGGTTTAGTGGTCAGGGTTTAGGGTTTAGTGGCCAGGGTGTAGGGTTGAGGGTGAAGTGGCCAGGGGTCAAGGGCTCAGGGTTTGAGGCTTTGGGGGTTTAGGGTTTAGGCAGTCAGGGGCTTCAGGGGTCAGGATTTGGGTGATGTGCAACTCCACGCCACACCCTTGACACGTAGGAGCCCCAAACCCTACGTACCCTGCATAAACCCTAAACCCTATGGACGCTGCATAAACCCCGACCCCATGAACCCTGTGTAAACCCCAAACCCTGGTCCCCGAGGCACATGCACAAAACTCTAAATCCTAAACCCTAACGGCCTAAACCCTAAAAGAGCCCATGACATCCCATGCTCACCATGAGCAGGTCCCTCAGGTGGCGGCCAGGCCCAATCCCTTGCCCCCTAATAACGGTGTAAACCCTTATTGAGCCCATGCCGTTCCACGCACCACGAACAGGTCCCTCAGGTGACGGCCGGGCCCAATCCCTTGCTCCCTAATGGCCTAAACCCCAAACGCCCTATTGGTCTAAACCCTCATTAAGCCCATTACATCCACGCACCACGAACAGGTCCCTCAGGTGGCGGCCAGGCCCAATCCCTGGCACCAGCTTGCGCAGCGCCGCGCCGTGCTGCAGCACCCGCAGCTCCTGCGGCAGGGTTTAGGGTTTAGGGTTAAGAGTTTAGGGTTAAGAGTTTAGGGTTAAGAGTTTAGGGTTGAACGCAAGCAGCAGGGTTTAGGCCAGCAGGTTTGAGGGTTTAGAGTTTTGCACGACAGGGTTCAGCATCTGCATCAGGGTTTAGGGTTTAGAATTTAGGGATTAAGGTTTATAGCCCGCAGAAGGGTTCAAGGGTTTAGTCCCAGACAGGGCCTCACCTTGTCCATCAGCAGGTGGAAGGGGTGCAGGCGCGCAAACTCTGCTGGGGAGAAGGTGTAGCCCGAGGGGGCATAGGCTGCCAGTGCACCCTGCTCGTCCTGCGCAAACACAAATGGGCTTAGGGTTTGGGGTTCAGCGTTTAGGGTTTAGGGTTTAGGGTTCAGGGTTTAGTGTTTAGGGTTTACCCAAGTTCCTGAACCCTAAAATATAGGGTCGTACATATACTCCACATCTGCTCCAACGGAGGGTTGTGGGGAGGGAAGGACTTTGGGGAGGGTTTAGAGGCGGGTGTTGGGGAGCCGCAGCCCCAAGCCTTAAACCCCACACCCCAGCCTGAACCTTAAACTCTAAACCCTAAACCCCAAGCCCTAAACCCTATGCCCTAAGCCCTAAACCCTAAGCGCTGGCGCACCTGGGCTTCAGCCAGGCCCTCCTGGTGGGGGTAGGTGATGCGGAACACCTGCGGGGGGTGCACATCACGCAGGGTTTACAATCAGGGACTAGGGCTCCGGTTTTGGAGGGGGTTTAGGCTTCTGGGTGCCAGAAACCACCAGAAGCCACAATAAACCGCCAGAAACCGCCGGTCAGACACACCCACCTCGTGGTCCGCACCGCTGTTGAGGTGCCGGCCGTCGAGCAGCTCCACACCCAGGTCATACTTCAGGTACTGTGCCGCCATGCCCTTGAGCACCCCCACCACGATGGGCCACAGGGCCGGGCGGGAGCTGAAGTAGTGCAGGTGGCAGGAGGTGGGCGTGATCTGCGGTTAGGGGAATTAGTATTGAGAGAAGCATTAGAGAAACAGGAGGAAGGAGAGGCATTATTAAGAGGGCGAGGTTTAGGGTTTAGGAGCGGGCGGGGAGCTGAAGTAGTGGAGGTGGCAGGAGGTGGGCGTGATCTGCGTGGAGCATTGTTGCGAGAGGGACGGTTAGGGTTTAGGAGCAGGCGGGGGTGGCACAAGAGCTGAAGTAGTGCAGGTGGCAGGAGGTGGGCGTGCCCTGCGGTTTGGGTATTTGAAAAGGATAAGCAGCTGTAAGAGGGCGGTGGTCAGGGCCTAGGAGCGGGGTAGGGTGGGGGGTCAGGGTTCAGGGAGCTGAAGTAGTGGAGGTGGCAGGAGGTGGGCGTGATCTGCGTGAAGCATTGTTGAGAGAGGGATGGTTAGGGTTTAGGAGCAGGTGGCAGGAGGTGGGCGTGATCTGCGGTCAAGAAGTCATTATTGATAGAAACATTAGAGGAACAGAACGAGAAACATGATTGAGAGGGCGGTGGTTTCAGGGTTTTGGAGTGGGTGGGGGTGAGGGTTCAGGGCGCAAGAGCTGAAGTAGTGCGGGTGGAATGTCGTGGGCGTGATGTGTGGTTCACCAAAATGGCAACATAAACTCTGCAAGGAATGTTTTCTTCTTCTCGTTGAAACCTCGGGTCCTATTAAGTCCCAGGCGTGTCAGCCAGACAGACACACGGGCAGTCAGTCAGACAGTCATGCAGACATGCAGTCAGACAGACGCGCGGAGAAACGCACGTGTGAGACGCGGAAGGCGGGCGCGCTCATGGCGGGCTGGCCGTTGGAGAGGTGGAGGTGCAGGTTGTTCAGGTTCCTCAGGAACTCCACGATGTTGGACCCCAGGGTCTGGAGCACCTTGGTGTAGCCCTGCTCGGTCACGAAGCTGCGGGGAATAAACGCGAGGTGCGGGTGGGTGATAGTAATAACTATAACTATAATGCTCCCTGCTCGGTCATGAAGCTGCGGGGGGATCGGAGCCCAAAATGCGAGGTGCAGGTCCTGGTCGATGGGGTTGAGATTGAGCAGTAGCAGTAGCAGCAGCAGCAAGCAGCACCCACCACCAAGGCAGTGGGCAGCAGGCAGCAGGCAGCAGCTGCTTCGGGTGTCGGGTTCAGGGTTAGGGTTAGGGTTAGGGTTAGGGTTAGGGTTAGGGTTAGGGTTAGGGTTTAGGGTCAGGGCTTAACGTCCAGGGCTTGGGGTTTAGGGTTTGGGGTTTAGCAGCAGCACCAGGGGTCTGTCTCACTTGACAAAGAAGACGCCGTACGCCTCCAGAGCTTGGTCCACGGTCACTCCCAGCACACGTGCACCCGTGATCACCAAACTGCACGCAAAAGAAGGGCGGAAGATTTGAAACAAGGACAGAAGATCTGAAGCAAGACAAGGGCGGAAGACATGAAGAGGAACAGGAGGCATCATTCCGTGATCACCACAAACTGCACGCAAAACAAGGGCGGGAGAACTTGTAGGAAAACAGGAGGCATCATTTCGTTTTGTGATCACCTAACTGCACGCGCACAGATCAGCTTTCAGGGTTCAGGGTTCAAGGTTAAGGCCGTTTAGGTTTAGCGTTCAGGGTTAGGGGTTGGGCCATGTGAGTGTGGGGCACCGGTGATCACCAGATGGCATGCGCACAGCAGGGTATAGGGTCTCAGGGTTTAGGCCATTAGGGGTAAGGGTGCAGGGGTTGGGCCATGAGAGTGTGGGGCGCCAGTGATCACCAGGCTGCACATTCGCACGCTGGCACATGTGTGCACATGTGTGTGCACACGCGCACATGTGTGCACATGTGTACACACGCGCACATGTGTGCACAACTGCCGACCAACCACCCACTCGTATGTGACTACCAACTGCCGACCAACCACTCACTCATAAGTGACCTTGTCAGGGTAGGGGCACGACGACACCCAGCCGTACTGCACCCCACTCTCCGCCACGATCTGCGGCCACGTGGGCAGTACGGTCGAGGCAGTACGGTCAAAGCTGCTCAATCACGTGGGCAGTACGGTCAAAGCAGTGCGGCCAATGCACCACAAATCATGCGGGCAGTACGGCCAAGGCAGTACAGTACAGTGCAGTACAGTGCGCATTGCACTCTTGCTGGCGGCAGGTGTGCGGATGTTCGTGTGGGTTTGGGTGTGTAAGAGAGGGGGTTAGGAGGTGGGTATCTGGTGCACCGCTGCTGAATCTTGGTTTCAGGTCTAGGGCTCATTAGGGTTTGCATGGAACTCTGGACTGACAACGCCTATCACTGCAAACTCCAAGGACCAGATTAATACACATCACGAGGCGGTACGCGCAAGCATGAGTGCCATGCAAGCATGCGCGCTTGCATGTGCGCTTGCATGCCTCTGCCGCCGCTGCACCTCCCCACGAGCCCCGCCCAGTCGGTTGCGAATGTGCACACCCCTTGCATGGTGCCTGGCCCAACATGGAGCGTGCTGCATGGCGCATGCTGCATGGCCATCTGTGTAGGCCACGAGCTGCTGCATGAACCCTGCATCATGCCAGGCATCTGAAGCCCACCCATGCAGCGCCCTGCCCTCTCGGCCCTTGCTCCCCATGCTGTCTGTTGTTGACAGTTCAAGAAGCATCCCATGCGAATGCTATACACATGAAGGGCGTTGCTGCCTGTGTGGTGCTGCCTGCGTTGTGCTGCAGCAGTGCTGCGGCGCTGTGCTGCATGAAATGGTCCTGTTGCTCGCCACACGTGCAGCCTGGCGCCACACGCACACACACTCACCTTGTGCCATGCCTGCGCGTGCACAGCAGGTGCAACCGGGGTGATGTGAGCATGGGCATGCGCTCAGCTTGTCTTCTTCCATGCTCCATATGCACTGACATGTCTCGTGTGATGACCATGCGCCATGCGCACATGTGCTGGTGCCCTTACCTGCTCCCCGAACGTCTTTGTGATGAAATCCTCGACCTGCAGCACGCATCGAGACAAGCGGGACGCACGCGCGTCTATGGCCCGTGAATGCAAGCAGTGATATGAAGAACCCTGCCTCGTATGCAGCTGGCCATTGCAGATGGCGCAGGCGCAGAGCACTCACAGAGAGATTGATCCAGCCAATCATGACTGTGCGCTGTGCTGACGCTGGTCCTCGCTTTGCTGCTTGAAAGGTAAGAGGCTTCGCCGCTCACGCGGGGCGTCAGCACATTAGACGCATCTCATCCCGTTGAGCCTGTGAAGCAGCGTCGTTCAGCATCCAGCCAGCATGAGCGACCCAAAAGTGCCAGGAGCAAGCACGCAAGGGGACGAGCGACGGCACATGAAATGCCCCAAATGTAGCCCCCGCAGCTATCTAGGGCTGCTACTCATGTGGTTTGTTGGTGTATGCACGGAATCGAGGTCCCCCACTGCCAGATATGATGGCTGCCTGCAAGCTTAAACCCCTCACCTGCTTTGGATCGCTCTTTGGTTGACGATTTGCACTGGTGCTAATGTGCCCTAAGCGCTGTTTACCAAGAGTTCAGATGTCAGTATAGGATTAACGAGCTTCCAAGCATATTCAAGGGCACCGCAGCACGCAACCGCTGCCTGCTCATATCTTCTTGCCCACCTCACATGTCTGTACTGCCTGCGAACTGTCGCCGCTCGCCACGGCTCGCGTATAATTTTCAAGCCATGTGGTGGTCACTGCTGGACGCTGCGCTCAGGGCGCAACGGCCCACGCAGCAGTTGAGGTTGTTCAGCAGATTGTATTTTAGCCAATCAGCTGCTGGTTCTACGTCGTCCAACATCACTTTATCCGTAGCTGCTTCTCTAGGCGTGGCAGGCAGCTGCTTTTTGGTTGACTGGCCGACCACGCTTGCGTCTGCGGAAGCAAAGATCCATGCGGAACGAGTGAAATCGGATCCGCTGATCGCCCTGATGATGCAAGAGCAGCAGGCGGACCAAGAACCCCAGCTGCCACTGCAGCCATCAGCCACGCCAGCCAGCGGGAAACCATCCGGCCAGGACTACGCGGCGCAGTGGAAGGCGCAGCGAGGGCCCAACCCGTCTGCAGCCATCAAGGAGGGGCCATGGGTGACAGATCCAGAGCTTGCAGCTGCATTACAACGCAGGTGTGGGGCCCTTGTGTGCTCATGTGATGAGCAAGCACTGGCTGTGCGCAACAATTGCATGCACATGTGCGGGGGGGACCATGTGCATGACACAATCCCTGCACTGGGCCAAGCATCGGGCCATGCATCGCCTTATGCTGGTTGCTCATGTTCGGCACCGTGCACTGCCGCATGCAGCACCGCATGCAGCTGCATGTGCCCGCATCAGATCGCAGCCCTGTGCATCTGTTGTGCGAATCTGGGATGAATGGATGGCAGGGCAACGCCGTGTTTGTCATCAGACACATACTCAGAGGCCACATGTGACTGCTTGCGGGCTGGCAGGCACAGCAACAAGGCGCAGGTCCTGTGCTCCAGACTTTAGTCATGTGTCCTTGGGGAAGTTGTTGATTGGCTTGCACCCCTTTATGCGTTGCAGGGCGCTGGCGGAGAACAAGCTACGAGGTGTGTGGGGGTGTGGGGCGGATGATTGCACATTCTTTTCTCCAATGCAACCTTTCTGGGACGTACGCACCCACTCTCTGATGGGTGCAGGGGAGGGCACCCACTTCCGATGGGTGCAGGGGGCAGGGGGGAAGGGGAGGCAGCCTCATGTGAGGGTGGGGAGGGGGCAGGGGAGGACACCTTCTTTTGAAGTAGGTGCAGTAAAGGGTGATTTGTGTGAGAGTACCCCGATCACGCCGCCATGCGGCGCGCCTATCTGCAGGGCTTGCATGCCTAACACGCCAAAGCCAATGCCATGCAGTATGGGAGGTGATTTGTAGCAAAGGACGGGATCTGCAGGATCTCAAAGGGTTTTGTAGAAACTGAGGGGTTCTGCAGGATCTCAACGGTTGTGTAACATATGGAGGGCTCTGTAGAATCTCAAGGGTTCTGTAGGATGTTCTGCAGGATCTCAAGTGTTCTGCAGGATTGTGTGGGTTTTGCAGGATCTCAAGAGTTCCATAGAATCTCAAGGGTTCTGTAGGGTTTGGAGGGTTCCGCAGGATTGCGAGAGTTCTGCAGGATCTCAAGAGTTCTGCAGGATCTCAATGAGTGTTTAGGGTCTAGGGTTTAAACAGAGGGATCTGTAGGATTCTCTGCGGCCAACAGTCTGCCCTGATCTCCCTGTATGGTATGCCCTGAGGCCTCAATCATACATCCCTAAGCCCTAACGGCCTAAACCCTCCACCCTGGCATGCCTTCTGCACCCACAGGCTACCTGCACATCAAGCAGCGGCAGGTGCAGCAATGGCTGGATCAGGTGGGGCCAGCTCAGGGTTTAGGATGTTAGGGCTTTGGTGTGTATGATTAAGGGCCTAGGGCTGGATCAGGTGGGGACGCACAAGAGTGGTTGAGGCTTGTGTTGTTTTGGCCTTATTATCCATTCCTGACCCTCAGGACCTCGTTCTTATGATGGCATGCGTGCGTGCCCATGCACGCAATGCACCCCATGCGGCCCACCCCATGCGGGCTCATGCGGGCCCCATGCACCCCATGCGCCCCATGCGGCCCATGCACGCCATGCGAGCTCATGTGCGCCCATGCGCGCGCAGACCCACATGTTTGGGCGGCTGACGAAGGAGGAGTTTGCGCGCGAGATGCGCGTGGTGGAGGATGAGGTGCGGCACTTAATGAAACAGAATACGATTTTCCCAGTACTGTAAATGACTTGTCAAGTACAGTGTATTCAAGTACAGAGTTGAGTGTGGAGGACGAGGTGCGGCATCTGATGAAAAGAATCTGGTTTGTCAAGTACAGTAAATATGAGTTTGTACGTGATTACGGTATACATGAGTTGATAAGTAAAGTTTTACGACACGTTGTTTCACAGATGTGAAATGAGTTAATATGAGTCGAGTTGGTACAAGTATGATTTATAAAGATGCCGCACGTGATAATTCCTGGGCTCTGGGCCCTGGGCCTGCAACCAACCGCCAACCTCTCCAAACTGGCCCCCTCCCGTAAACACCCGCCCCTCCAGTGCACACACCATCACTTGGAACCCCCCCCCCCCCATTCCTGCTGCAGGTCAACCTGCAGACCAACATCATCCTGTACGGCATCCATGACCCAGACGCGCGGCGCGACTACCTGCAGCGCTACGGCTGCGCCAAGTGGAGTGAGGAGGTGGGTGCGGGGTTTCAAAACAAACATGGGAGAATTTCAAAAAGGGGAGATTCTAAAAATCAAGGGGGATTTTAAAAGCCAGGGGTCAGGGTTGATTGTGCCAAGTGGAGCGAGGAGGTGGGTGCGGGGTTTCAACAGTGTGGAATGGTTTTAGTATTAAAAGGGGGGATTTTCACAATCAGGGGTCAGGGCTGCGCCAAGTGGAGCGACGAGGTGGGTGCGGGGTTTCAAAAGTGTGGAAAGATCGTAGAACGAAAGGGGAAATTTCAAAACAAAAGGGGGGATTGCAAAACGAAAGGGGGGATTTTCAACATCAGGGGCCAGGTTTACGCCAAGTGAAGCGAGGAGGTGGGTTTAGGGTTTGGGGTCTCATGTGGAATTGTAAACTCCAGGGGCCAGGGTTTGGGTGTTTCAGGGCTTAGGGCTCATCGGGTGAACAAAGGTGCCGGGCGGGGCCCAGCGTGGGGGGGTGGTGGAGTGGGAAGGTGAACAGGTGGGGTTGAGGGTTTTAGGGTTCACCCTACACCCTCTAACCCCTGCATCCTACAACCTTACCCCCCAATCACCCCATCCCCTGAACCCTCTACACCCTCTTAACCCTATATCCCTAAAACCCCTAAACCCTAAACCCTAAACCCTAAACCCTGAACCCTAAACCTTGAACTCTGAACCCCCTAAACCCTAAACCCTGAACCCTAAGCCCTGCACCCCCAAAACCCTGCACAGGCGCTGGCCATCGTCGCGTCCTACTCCCCATTGCTGGAGGTGGGGGCGGGGCTGGGCCACTGGCAGGCGGCGCTGGCGGCGAGGTGCGCGGTTCGAACCCGGGCGGGGGCGTGTTTTTTGTGGGTGTTGCAGTTGGGGGCATGTTTTGGGGGCCGTGTGGGAGGGCGGTGTTTGGGAGGGCGGCGTTTGGGGGGGGGGTTATTTCGTTAGGTCTGGGTTTAGGGATGAGGGGTTAGGGTTTATGGGGCGGTGTTGGTGGGTTGGTTGTTCAGGGTTGTTACCCTAAACCCCTAAGCCTTAAACCTTGATTCCTGAATCCTCAACCCTAAACAATGGAGCGTAGGGGGGCCCGGCGCTAAATTGTTTGTTGTGTTGGTTGATTGATTGTTTTCTTGGATTGTGTCCAACCCCACGATTGTGTAGCACCCTAAACCCTGCCTGACCGCACGCGTGCAAGCCCCTGAGAATTGAACAAGTATCATCCTGGAATAGTTTGAAAGCTATGGGTCTAAAGTCTATAGTCTAAAAGTCTGAAACGACGAAATTTTGTTGGACGCTGGCGCAGGGGTGCGGACGTGCTCGCGTTTGATGACTTCACCGCGCTGCCCACCCACGACGTGCGCGCAGCAGAGCCCGCGTTTGTGGGCAAGGTGAGGACTGAGTTTTCATGGCTTAGGCCCAAGGGTCTAGGGCTTTAGGTCAGCTACGGTTTAGGCCAGTTAGGGTTTCAACGTTCAGGGCTTAGGGTTCATGGATCAAGGCTTCATGGCTCAAGGGTTTCAGGGTTCATGGTTTAGGGTTTCAGGGTTCATGGTTTAGGGTTTCAGGTTAGGGTTAATGGCTCAAGGGTTCAGGGTTTCAGGGTTCAGGGTTCATGGCTTTAGGGTTTCAGGGCTCATGGTTTAGGCAACAAGGGTCCCAGGGTTTCAGGGTTAAGGGTTTAGGGTTTTCAGGATTCAGGGTTTAGGCAGCTAGGGTTCCAGGGTTCAAGGTTTGAGAGTCACGCAGGTTTAAGGTGGACTCACGGTGAACTCACGGTGGACCCACTGTGAACTCCTCAGTGAACTCGTGGTAGACTCACGGTGAACTGCACGCGCAGGTGTCCAAAGGTGGGGTGGAGGTGGTGGGTCAGCACCCGCGCCGCACGCTGTTCATCTGTTACCCGGGGCCCGATGACATGGCAGTCAACGCGCTGAAAGCCTACAAGGGCAGCACGCTGCTGTACGTGGGTGAGTGAGAGTAAGAGGGATTGAGGGAGGGCAGGTGAGGGGGTGAGGGCAGTGAGGGAGAGAGGGAGCAAGGGAGTGGATGAGTGGGACGGGTGGGTGAGGGAGTGAGGGAGGGAGCAAGTGGGGGCGGGAGGGA
>QAXD01000172.1:234804-255935 GCA_004335575.1 Haematococcus sp. NG2
AGCATGTGCAGCTGGCCCCCCCCCCCCCACCACCACCCTGCCGCACCTGCTGTGCGCGTGGCAGCCGTCCAGAAGGGGCTGCGCGCAGTGCTGCTGGCTCAGGCTGCTGACTGCACCTGCTGCTCGCTGGCTCAGGCTGCAGCGGCTAGCTGTGGGGGCTGGTTCTGTGTGCAGCTGTCTGCTGGGCTGCTGCGCCCCTGCTGTGGTGGGTGTGTGTGCAGGCCTGGGGGCCACCAGCCCAGACATGCGTGAGGGCGCCATGCTGGCAGGGCCCCACATGGGGCCACGTGCCCACGACAACCCCCCCCCGAGGCTGTCGCATTGATGCCGCTGACCGCCACATTGTCGCGCTGGATTATGTCTGGGCACGGTGGCGCCCACGGCCTGACGCGGGGGTGCGATCTGAGTTGAGCCCCCCCCCTGAGCGCCCCGTGCCCCCCGGCCGAACCGCGCTGTAGACATTGTAAAAGCACGTTTGCGCACTTCAAGTTCGACTTCTAGTTCTAGTTCCAGTTCATCACTCCCGTGCCCCCTATGTCCTGGAGGTCCCTTTGGCCTCCCGCCAGTTCTCTGCCTCTGTATTCGACATGCTGCCTGCCTATAGCCCTGGTCTGCTGATCCTAATGCTGGCAGCATATACTGCGCAGCAGCTACGAACGCTACGCGCTGCATGCGGTGAATTCCATGCAGGCACATGTAGCCCCGCCCTCTCCCATGTCATGCACATGTAGCCCCGCCCTCTGACAGAGCGCACCGCTTCACCCGCGTGCCGTCCCTTCCCACAAACAAACGTGTTCCATGTATGCTGAGCTTGATGTGATTTAGTGCAGGAGACGCCACACCGGCGTAAGCTTGCTTAAAGAATGATGTGCACCTGTCAAAGTTCCGTTGGATGTGCATGTCGGTCATCTCATCAATCTGTTACACATTCAATCATACACGCACATGTGCACTGCATTGCACGGCCTGTGCACCACCTGTCGGTTGCCACATCCGTCCAATGTGCTGCCACCAGGCAAACAGATCCTGCTAATAATAATAATAACACGGCGTTTCACAGATGTTTCTGCATGCCGGAGCCTGACAGTCAAAGCCAGTGAGCCGGTGAGTTGGTTGAGGGTTAGGATTTAGGGTTTAGGCTTGCGGGCGCAAGCCTAGAAACCCTAAAAACCCTGAACCCTGAACCCTATGCATAAGTTGAGGCTGTACGAATGTTCTGCTGCAATGCACATAAGTCGAGGGCATTCGATACGACCCGATGTTGGGCCCAAAAGAGGTGACCAGGTCAGGACTCCTACCGGGGTCGGCCTGCGTGTGTGTACCTGTACTGCCACACATGCACGTACTGCCACACATGCGCATACCGCCACACATGCACGTACTGCCACACATGCACATACTGCCACACATTTGTGTACTGCCCATGCGCCTGCAGTACAAGGCCCAGGACTCTGACAGCTGCAACAGCTACAGCCTGACTGGCGGCGCTACAGCCTCAAGCGGCAGGGCCATCCGGGACTACACTAAGGTGTGTGCTGCTGGCTGCTTTCCGGGATTTAATCTTAATAGTGTTAATACCGTAGCACAGCGTTTCACAGATGTTTCTGCATGCCGGATGTCCTGGATTTGTCCTGTCGAATCAACACAACAGTGGCTCATCACAGTTTCTTCTTTCAGGTGCTTTCCGGAGCCTGGCAGAATGAACCTGTTGGATCCACCCACATGAGTACACGCACTTGTGCAATGCGTTCACGCGCACATGCCCTATCCATGATAGCCTCGATAGGCTTCATGCAGATCCCCCACCCTTGTTCAGGTCCCTTCTGACGCAGACCCCATCGGCTTGCCCGTGTGCATGCACGCACATGCCCCTTGCCAGCCTCCCACCAACCTCCCACCCATGGCATCCCATGCCCTTCGTTATGCGCCCACCTGCCGTACAGATCCCCTCCCGCAACTACGCTGCCCTGGCGAACTCCGTGGCTGTTAGTCCCACCACCATCTCCTTCAAGGTCGTGGATTCCTTCCAGCACTACTCTGGCGGCATCTACTCGGGCTCCTGCGGCGGCTCCACCAACCATGCCATGCTGGTTGTCGGGTGCGTCATCTCACACATGTCTCAACTGGTGGAGATCTTTCGCACCCGGTCAAGATCTTTCCATGAAACTCTGTGCTACTTTAATTATATGATCTGTCTCAGCTGGTCAAGATCTTTCTTATCTGGCTACCCTGATGAGCAGATCCATGGCGATGTGCAACCGTTAATTCGCAAGCAACCTACGCACGATATGCTGCGTCACAAGTACAGCAGCATGCATGACGTGACAGCATAGAGTTGGGCTCCCAGATCATACGCAGCACGTGTTGCATGATCACTGTGCACGTTGCTGTTCAGCACCGGCCCGCGCCCGCTGCCACCGCCCCCACCGGCAGCTGCACCACCAGCACCGCCAGCACCAGCACTAGCACCAGCACCAGCACCAGCCGCCGCAGGGGATGAGGTGTTGAGATTGGGGAATAGATGGGCATGGTAGGAACACTGCCACAGGGGTGGGGGACATTGGCTGGGACGCTGAGGGCAGGAGTGGTTTAGTAGGGCGCATGGGCAGGGAAAACGGCAGGCTGTGTGACATGTCAAACAAGTAAACTGTATACATGCATGTGACGTGTGTGGTGCAGGTACAGCGTGTCGGGCAGCTACTGGATTGTGCGCAACAGCTGGGCGTCCTGGTGGGGCGAGTCAGGCCACATCCGGGTCAAGATGGTCAAGAGCACCAGCTCTGACGGCATGTGCGGCATGTGAGTCACCTGAACCCATAACTTGTATGAACCCATAATGACTAGCTACGTACTGTGCACCCGTGCACTATGCACGGGTTATGACCTGGTTGTATGCCGCCCTTAGTTCATGTACTTGTTGCAGTGTTTCCTGTCAACCGCTTGGCTGTGATTGCAAGGCACCCTGAGCCCCAGTCTGACTCACTTCGTTACTGGTTGCAGCTGTTCTCTGCAAGCGAGGTGCTGTGTTTGTTTGCTCCTGAGCCCTAACCTCCCCTCCTCAACCTCCCAACCCCAACCCCTGAGCCCTCTGAACACCACAGCCTGGGCCCTAAACCCTGACCTTGGAGCCCTGAACCCTTAATACCTCGTGCCCACAGGTACACCAACATGCACCGCCCTTACTTCTGAGAGGCCCTGTGGGTCTGTACCCATGACACCATGGTTTCCGCTTTGCAGCCACCCACGAACCTGACTCTCCTACAATAGCCAGGGTATCCATGTGTGGGTTGTTTGGCAACAGAGCAGGTGACGCCTGGTGTTCTATTGCACGGTGTTTTGCTGCACCCCTGCTGCATGCACGCGGCTTTGAAGCACTGGTTTGTGACGTGGTGGTTGGAAGCCGAAAGGCTGCGTTTGGCTCCTCCCACTGCTCTTCTCCTCTCTATGTGTTACTTGACGCTCCTTGGGGTCTAGACCAGGCTGCTGACCAGTTTGGGAGGTGTGGATGGCCCAGTGGCCTTGCGTTTTTGGGCACTGCCACTTTCTTTCAATGATGTGTGTGCTGCTGGTGCACTGCATTTGTACCGCTGGTGTGCTGCAGTACTGCTGCACTGTACTGCTGCACTGCGACCTGGTTGGTTTGGGGTTTGAAAAAGGGTTTGGGGGTATGAAATCTGGTGGATTTGGGGTTTGCGGGAGGGACTGGGTGCTGGTCCCTGATGGTTGCCTTCTCCCTTGTGTGCGTGACATATGTGCCTTTTGACACATCTGATTACAGCACATCCAAGTACTGAAGTGGACGCTCATTGATTCTGCTGGTTGAATGAATGCAACTGGAATGCTGGATGAATGGAAAAATTTAGCACACTGCACGCGCAACAACTGCAGTTTTGCTGCTATTTTCTGCTGCTATATTTGGTGTCTGTACCTGAGCTTCTGCTGTGGCCTGCCACCTGCATGGACCTGGACCATGGACACATGTACATTGAATGCTGCAGCAGGGTTGATGGGCAGGCCGTTGAAATTCGCTTGGCTTGGTATGAAGTTCGCTTCAGGGCTAGCAGGGGTGTCCATACGTGCTTCTGGACCCTGATGTGTGCTGTAACAAAGCTTTGATATGTATACTTGCGCTGCTTGCCGGAGTCTCCTGCGTTTGGAAAACAGTCCTTCGTTTGGAAAAAATGGTCGTGTTTACAGACCTGCCCCCATCGTGTCTTGTGCCATACCCCCCCTCCCCGAGAGGTGCCAGCACAGATCGCACTCCCAGCACATACACACTCGGCGCCCAGCTGTAGTAGCCTCTCTCATCACCAGTTCACCCTGCAGGGTCAGTCCAGCTTGGACAACCGTGGTGCAGCTCAGCATGAATGTCCCAAACGTACACATTAATTTTAGATTCATCTGTTGAAGCGCACGGTGTAAGTGATCAAACCTAAGCATCAACCCTAAGCACAGCGCTGGCTGTGATGGGTGCAGCTGGCGGCGCGGTCCGCGCGTTATCACTGCATTCATTGTGGTGAGCGGGTGTGCACCAAGGATAAAACGAGGCATTCAGCACGGCCCCAGAGACATGTTCATGGTCATGTTCATGTTACACAAGCCTTCAGCCAGTCACGGGCTAATCAGCACGGCTCCAGAGACATGTTCCTGTTCCTGTTCATGTTACACAAGCCTTCAGCCAGTCACGGGCCAATCAGCACAGCTCCAGAGACATGTTCATGTTCATGTTACACAAGCCTTCAGCCAGTCACGGGCTGATCAGCATTGCACGCTCCATAGCGTGCCTTACAGCATCCAGCATCCCAAGATTCAGCACGGCTCCAGAGACCCCAAGCGTGCCAGGATCTCCACCACCTCCTCCTGCTGCTCACGTGCCAAGCTCACTTCCACTTCCAACGCCCCATACGCCACCCTGCTCAGGCCAGCACCTGCCAGGGGCTGTGCTGGGGCCTCCTGCTGACCCACCGGCCCGCCTGCGCTTGGCCCCCCTGCCGCTGCTGTGCTCGGCGCCCCTGCTGCCGCAGCTGCCGTTGGGCCTGCATCTGATGGACCAGCTGCCACGTGGCCGTCTGGCCTGCCGGCCGCACCTGCGTGTGATGCCCCGGCCACCGTTGCTGCTTGTGACGCCCCTGCTGCTGTTACTGTGTGGGATGCCCCGGCCGCCGTTGCAATCCCCTGTGGTGCTAGCAGCCGCTGCGCCACAAGGCCCTGAATGACGCCCAGCCCCAGCCGCTCCAGACGTGCAGGGTCCAGTGCCCGCATGCATGCAGTGACAAGCTCAGCGCCAGCCTGGCGAGTCGAGGTCTCCAGCACAGCCACTGCGGCCTGCAGCTGCTTGCTAGCTTCCAGGTACTTGGCCTCCTCAGCCATCAGGGCATCCAGGCTCCACTCATCCCCAAAAGATACAGTATGATTATTATTATTAGATACAGTATCCTCGTCCTGGCCGGGCGTGGCTGGGGAGGCGGGACCAGCAGGCGGGGCAGGGGGCGCGAGTGCATGTGACTCTTGGTTGGCTGCAGATGCCCCGTCAGCCGGGCCAGGCACAGCAGCAGAGGCAGCACCACCATCCGCTGCTTTCTCGGCCCGCAGAGCAGCCACCGCCTCCTGCTGTGCAGCACGCCGCCGCGCGCGGACTGCTTCGTCCACGGCGCTCCGCATGCGTTGGGCGATGCGCAAGGGCGCCTGCAACCCCTCCAGCCTCGCAGCCTCCCTCAAGTATGGCTCGGCAGCTGGGCCCCCGACTGCTCCCGCCAGCTGCCCCAGCAGCTGGTACATCTGCGCCCGCGCCGCACGCCGTCGCACACGGCCGCCCCTTTCCTTCTTCCGCGCCCGTGTGCCTGATCCTGTACTGCCCCCGGCCCCATCTGTACTGCCCGCACCTGGCTCCTCCTCTGGTGTACTGCCTGTACTGCCCGTCTGTACTGCCTCAGGAGCATGGGCCGCTTGTGTGGCAGCAGCAGTGCTGGCAGGGACGTCCAGGGCTTGCACACCGCCTGCACCCCTTCCTGGTTCCTCTCTCACACCTCTCACGCTGCCATCTGTGACATCATCCAAGCGGCTCTCCTCATCTCCGTCCACCCTCCCATGTGCACCTGTTTCTGAGTGCCACCGCTCCTGCTGCAGGAGCAGGTGTGTGGGTCTGATCCTTACCTGCAACTCACCAGTCAGTTCCACCCGCAGCCTCACTGACAATAGCTTTCCCCCCGCCTGCTGCTGCTGCCCCGGTTGCCGCAGCCCCCGCCGTTGGCTTGTGCGCTGTGTTGCCCCGGTGACGGGTGCAGCGCCATTGGTGCTGCTGCTGCTGCTGTCATTTGAAGCGTGGCCCGGGCCGCTGCCGTCTGGTACCACACCACCGTGGCTGCTGCTGCCACTGTGGTCGTGGCCATACACCAGCTGGAGTGCGTCACTCAAGCTGCTGGGTAGCGTCACACCAGACAAGTGAGCTGGCATCCCCAGCTCTTGTGCCCGCCGATGCATCCTCTCCCTTAACTTGGCTTGGTATACACTCATGTCCTGTGGTGTGGCACAACAGCAGCACAAGCCTCGTGTCATGATTAGTCAACTCGGTCAACTCAGTCCACCGAGTCAACTCAAGGCACTTGAGACACTGCGTCAACTTCACAACGCACAGCACACTCGTGTTGGCATGGATGCAGTGCACAGTCCACAGAAAATGTGTGAGCGTGAGACAGCTGCTGTGTGTGCTTCGCTTGTTCCAAAGATAGACCGCAGGTTCTCCAGGCCTGGACATGCTGGGCATGCACACTTGCATAAGAAAGGTGCCACTCACACCAGCAACACCTCCTTTGCACAAGCAAACCCCCCAAAACCCATCCGCATGATGCTCTATGTTGACTATGTATCCTGCCCTAACGCCAGCCCTGCTGCTAGAGCCAACCTTGACCGCAAACCTTGGCCGCCTGTCTGACATGCCACTGCGAGCACCCTCACACCTTGTAAATGAGATCCAGGTACGCAGGGGATGACTCAAATGCTTTAAGTTGTGCAGCAGTGGGCACGATGGAAGCCATCTGTGCACATCCAGCAATCAAGCATCCACACACAGGTCACGATCTTTCATGTTTTGTATGTTGGCGTTGCACTTGCAAGCCCAGCACAGTTGTTGCTGCTGCTGCTGCTGCTCCTGGCTCACCCGCAGCACTCAGCCCACTGATCAGTGCAGGGAACAGAGACCTCAGGGCTACCATACTAAACCAGCCAAAGCAGGAAACACTCCGGACCTCGATGTGTTGTAGAGTGATGAGCTGGGGAATCCACGTCACACCATCCAGCGCCAAAACTACAGGATAGTACGCCTTGTCAGCAACCCACTCAGGGTCCTGTGCAGCAAAGTTGAGGATCATTGTTACTAGGAAGCGGGATCACACCAAGCGAGCATGTACAATCAAGGGCAGATGGCCGCTTTGGTGCTACACGTGGTATGGTGCAAGCCAGCACTTGCTGTGCAGCAATCCATCGCGCATTGGCATGATTTGCAGGGTACCCAAACGTGCTTGACGCATCACGCAGCTTGGGCAGGGCAGGAAGCACTTGGCTGCAGCAGGCAGTATCTCATCCCCTGCAGATGCCTGGTGGACTGTTTCGTGGTTGATCTCGACCAGTGAAGGTTGCGATCCAAAGTTACAAACCTTATCCAGCTTTTTTGTCTTGCGCGAGCCAAGCATGCGGAAGGAGCCATGAGGGAAGTCCACAATGCGTTCCCAGTCCAGGGTCTCTGAGCCAGGGACCTTGGACGGCAACTCGGCCCTGCAGTCATGGCGCGCGGTGTGCAGTGATCGCTGGTGAACAAGATGCGTAGGTGCGAGCCATGAGCTGTGCTCATGCAGTCAACTGCTCCCTTGGTGCAGCCATCAAGATCTGGCATGTGCGCAGCTGTGCCTCAGTGCTGGCAAGCCCGGGGATGACGGTCCTACCTGCAACGTTCGATGATCTGGTCCCGCACAAGGTGCGCCAGCAACTCCGTGGTGATGACATTGGAGAAGTTGAGGTGCACTTTGTAGGGAGTGCGCATGGACACCAGATAGTTGGGCGGCTCATCGAGCTGGAACTGCTGCGCAACTGACTCCTGCACGATCCGCAGCACGGGCTGCAGCGTGCGCAGCACCAACTGCTGGTCGATGCTCCAGTCAAAGTCCAGCTCCACAAAGTACCGGAAGGGCTGCGTCTGGTACGCCTCTGTCAAGAACATGAGATACCCCGAGACAAAGGCCCGGTGGTACTGCTTAAGAAACCTGCCGTACTGCCTGCGTGGGACGAAGTACTTGCCGTTGTGGGGGTCATAGGCGCCCAGGAAGGAATTGATGTTGAAGGTCTCGCCCGGCGGGATCGGGTATTCCTCCAGGAACGCAGGACGCTCCGCGATGTTCCTGCTTCGAGGCCATCTGTGCATGGAGCGAACCTGTCCGCTGGGGTGCGCCTCCAACTTGCCGTCCGTGGAGGTGCTCGTGTCCTGGGAGCTGGCACGACGCTCAGCATGCTCGTCATGGGTCGAAGGTTCGCTGCTGGGTTGCATGGGCTGCATGGGGCCATCCATCTGTGACCCATGTGGACGTGTTTGCCCTGTCAACGCATTTACACCTAACGATCCAGGGCGCAGGTCCGGAAAGGCATGACGCACAAGGCGCACACCTGCTCGACGATGTGCGAGGGGTTTAGGGTCAGCTCAATCTTCTGCGAACTGAACAATGCGCGCGCATACCCACCATGCTGCGAATTGACTCCACGTGCTAGGCACCTGAGAGGAACTTGCACATGCCTGCTGCTTGCCCGTGGCCCGCATGGGCCCTGGCACACAGCATGTGGCATCTTAACACAACTGTTCAAATGAATGCTTGCTCTGCCATGTCCAGCACAAGCAGTTCAACGCCAACACGTCAGATCCGCAGTTGCCACACTGTATTTCCCTCATTCTTTGTCACGTGCTTGTGGGACAGATGAGACTCAAAGTTGTTGAACTGTGTGTTCGTTACACAGCCCGAGTAATCTATTAGTGCAGCGCCTGAACAATAGGCTGCATTTCCACATCAACCGCCTACATAGGCATGCAGCCACACATTGCAGCTCCCTGCCCCTGGTACTCCGTCGCCCATGCAACTTCGCGCGCCTCCCAGCGCGCCCGACGTGCAGCATGCTCATCATTCAGGTGGGCTGCGGGGTCTGCAACTGCCAACCGTGCAACCACAACCTCCTCATTCACAACAGCCCCGCCCGCACCACCACCAGCAGCTGTAGCACCTGTCTGAGTCCTGGCATGGCTCGACCTCCCAGCCGACCGCTCGCTCCTATGCCCACGGTCACGCCTGTCACCCCTCACCCGCATACCCTGCCCCTCCACTTGCACTCTCCTGACTGCAGCAGCCGCAACCACAGTCCGCTGCACTGGCACGACTGGTGCGGTGCCCGCCGCTGCCCCTGCCGCTGCCATGTGCTCTGCTTCAACCGCTGCAGCTGCAAGCCTGGCCCCGGTGGCCACCTCCTGATCATCTGCTGCCTGCTCGCAGCGCTGCTCAGCTGCACCTTCGGCCTGGCTGACAGGCTTTACAATGGCCTGAGCCGGGCCTCCCTGCCCATCTGTGCCACTGCGCTGCTCGCTGCTGCACACATGGATGTGCACGTGGGTGGGCGCTGCTGAGTCAGCAGGCCCAGCCGTGGCTGCAGGAGCGTGCACGCTCATGAGTCAAAGCTCAGCACCACACGCAAGCACTCGCCCTTGTGGAGGAGCTCGAATGCCTCGTTGATCTGCGCGCGCAACAACATTTATAAGCAAGCACATGAGATCATCAAGACCTGAACACGGATCGCCAAGATCGGGACCTGGTCCAAACGCCAGGTTCTGACACACGCTCTCATGGATTCATATTGGCTTGTAAACATCGAATACCGTAACAATGATTGGTTTTACTGCGTAGATCCGGTCATGCCCTGCGTCACAGGCATGGTCATAGCCCCCTCCCACCACCTCTTCCAAATGGCTGTTACCGCAGACACTCGCATGTCACGTGGGGTGTCACACTGTGTTTCCCAGCTGCGGCCATCATCCAACACTCAAGCCCCATCCACAGCACAGGTGGCACACGCCCCTTGCTAAGCCAGCTGGCACCTGACCACAACACCAGTTGGGAACCTGACCAGATGATAGCTGCAGGTACAGAGGAGAATGGGAGCATACCTCAACCGCACACAGCGTGTCATACCTGTGAGAACTTCATGCAGTGCGTGATGTACTTGTCCAGCAGGGTGGTGCCGGACATGTATTCCTTCACAAGGTCAGGCACCTGGCAGCGCACACAAGTGCACAAAGACGATGCACGACTGTTGTTGTGTTTGATATGGTCACAACGCAGGTTTTCTTGTGGTGACTCTCAGGGTGGCCATATCTTTCACAAGGTCAGGCACCTTAAAGGACATGAAAACCTCGGAGCAAGGAAGCATACGTCCATAAGAAGAATCACTCTGCAACACCGTGTCATGGGGTGCCACATGGAGAAGGTGAAATCCCAGTTATCTTGCGTGATGTGAAACCTATGACGGACCTCTGCCTCCTGAGGTGCCTAATTTGACTCGATTCAACTGCGTGAAGTGCCTTAAAACCCCTATAGCCTGAAATCTAAGCAAAGGGGCAGCAGCGCAAGTTGCACCCTACACCCTGAGTCCCTGGACCAAGGGTGCAGCATCACTCCCCACAGCCTTAACCTGCGCCGAGGGGCAGCAGCCTTGGCTACACCCTACACCCTGACCCAAACGTGCCGCAACACAGCACAGCACATCACAGCACATCACAGCACAGCACAGCGCACCTGGATGCGGGACTTGTAGCCGCCAAACGCAGTGCCCTTCCACTGCCGGCCTGTGACCAGCTGGAAGGGGCGGGTGGAGATCTCCTGGCCCGCAGCAGCCACACCAATGATCACACTTTGGCCCCAGCCGCGGTGGGCCGCCTCCAGTGCTGCGCGCATAACCTGCCGAATGTGCACGCCACAGTCATGCCGGCAATGGCTCGGTGTCGCCCACGGTGTTGCAATGGCTCTGATCACCCACTCATTGGTGTTTGCAAGGCGCAGCCATGGCAGGTTGCTCAAACCGGTTGTGGAACGCTCAGCTAGATTGCCCGACTGATCGAGGGAGCGCTCAACTAGTTCGAAAAATGTGCGTTAGATGTGGCTGCCTTTTCGTGGCTTGTATGTGTGCAAGGCGCCACAAGCTGGTTGACAGAACGACGCAGCAGGGGTGTCCGATGGTCGACCGCGCACTACCACCATCGCCCCATCCCCTACACCCTTCCGCCCGCTGGGCATGCAGTGCCATGAGCGTGCAGCGCCATGGGCATGCCGTGTGATGGGCATGCAGTGCCATGAGCATGAGCCCAGCCGCCACCCACCTGCACGTTGCCGATGCACTCAAACGTGTAGTCGCAGCCCCACTCAGTCAGCTCCACCAGCACAGCCTGGATTGGCTTGTCGTAATCCTGTGGGTGCAGCAGTACAGTACAGTACAGTACAGTACAGTACAGTACAGTACAGTACAGTACAGTACAGTACAGTACAGTACAGTACAGTACAGCAGTACAGTAACCCGCAGCGCGATGCAGTGCTTTATACCCACAAAGTCTGTGCAGGCACTTCAGGCACAGAGACGTGTTGCAGGACGCATGGTGTCCCACCCATGTTCATTGTGCCAGAGGTCCAAACCACACATGCCAGGTGCTTGGCAGCAGATGACGACAGTAGCTAGTCAGGTGTTCAAGCCATAAAGGTATCTAGCCACGCCCTGCGGCATGCTCCATGCGCCCTTACCTTGGGGTTGAGGCAGTCAGTGGCACCAAACTCCTTTGCAGTGGCAAACTTGGCTGGGTTGATGTCGATGGCGAAGATGCGTGATGCACCGGCCTGCATCGGCCCCATGCGAAGTCACAAATGCCTGCGTCAGCCTTGACCAAAACAATTTTTGACATGTGGGCGCAGTGCCAGGAGTGCTACTGCTACGAGGTCGCAGCTAAGGTGGCGACGGTGCTACACAGGTTAACTCTTAGGGCTAACACACTGGGCGTACAAGGGAATATACAGGAACATACGGCACCCAGACTACCCACCTTCTTAGCTGCCTCAATCACAGCCAGCCCCACAGCGCCCAGACCAAAGACAGCCACAGTGGTCCCCGGCTGGACCTGCGTGGATCAACATGGTTTTGCAGGGGAGCAGAGCCACTGATGGTGGACCACTGTTAAGAACCTCAGGCCCCTTTCTACCTCGGTTAGCAGCTTTGCTAACCTAGGTAGAATAAGCAGCTGTTTGTATGCCCGTAGCGCCCCATGCTACCCTGCAGCCTGGTGCCAGAGCAGTCGTGTGATGCTGGCAAATTGCAGCAGCCAGGGTGCACACTGCATGCATCAAGGTTGGGGTTGAGGGAATGCGGGTGGGGAACAGGCAGTGGACCCGTTGCCAAAACAGGGCGCGTGTGCCAATTCAGGCACGCACCTTGGCCGTGTTGAACACAGCACCCCAGCCAGTGGCCACGCCACACCCCAGCAGTGCGACCCTGTCCAGCGGAGCAGTTTCGTCAATCTTGGCCACCGACTGCTCATGCACCACGGTGTACTCAGAGAAGGTGGAGGTGCCCATGAAATGGTACAGCGGCTGCACAGCATGCACAGCACATGCAGTACGGCCAGCTTGTGGCTGAGCAGCAGGGCGGCACGCATGACACTGGGGTCCGGGCTCTTGCGGGCTGGCTTATGCTTGGTGCCGCGCCGAACAGTGGTGGGCGCATGGACAGATGCCCATGTTGCGACTGGGCTGCTGCAGCATGTATTTGCTGGCATGAAGGAGGCAGTATGTGTTGGCCTAAACTGGCGAGCCTGGACTATACTACACTAGGGCAGCAGTTGACATCCCGATGCCCCCTGCCCTCTGATGCTGCACTACGAGCACCTACATACAGAGTTTTACAGACTATGAGCACCTAACTACAAAGGGTGGCACCCTTTCAACCAGGAGGGCAGACCTTGCCATTGGCGGTGAAGCGTGTCTTGCCGTCACTCTTCATCACGCCCTTGCCTGCCCACCAACACGCACAGTGCAGTCGGACACCTGTTAGATTCCCCACCCATGCAGCAAACATGTACTCGTGCAGTCGTGGTGTGTGGATCAACATGAAAACACACATATCCATGCACCCATTACAGGTGTGCTGCATGTGTGGCTGCAAGCCGGCAGGCATTTCGCTAGCACCCCGCTGCAGTCCAATTTGTGGGCATCCAGCCAACCACGCCGCTACATGACAGGCAGTCGGACTGAGGGAGCCAACCGTGGCTGGCTGACCGCAACGCAAACCTCAGTGCTATTATGATAGAGCCAGCTGCGACAGAGACACTGATGTCCAGGCCAGAAACAGTCAGACAGTTGCATCTGGCCAGCAGCATGCACAGCTAGGAAGCACATGACCACCTTGAAGAGGTGCGTACAGCTGCACATGCTCACCGCTCATCACCGATGACACAAAACGCATCAAGATGGAAACGCACAGATGACATGAAGCGCGCGGCATGTGACCCCGGTGCTGCCCATCCCTGCTTCCCAGACTCACCCGTGAATGCGCGGACGGAGACGCACAGGTTGGACTCAGGGTGCTGGCAGAACTTGCACTCGCCGCAGTAGGCCTGGTAGCAAGGAATGACGTGGTCGCCTGCAGGGCAGGGGATGGGCAGCGCGCAGCGCGAATGTGTGTGTGTAGCACGCACACATGCACGGCCCAGGATGATGAGTTGACGCGCAGCATGAGCACAAGCACATGAGCGCATGTTGGCGTGCTGGGCGGTTGCGGGCACATGGAGTGGCGCACAACATGCAGTGTGGCCCTGTGGCACCCTGTGCAGCCCATGTCTGGTACAACTCTCACTCATGACCGCATGGCAGCACCACGCATGCCGACATGTGACTGTGCTGGCAGGACAGAGTGCGCACCAGGCTTGACAGACGTCACCCCCTCGCCCACACTCTCCACCACGCCAGCAGCCTCATGACCCAGCACGCATGGGAACAGGCCTGCAACACAGCATGGCATGGATGAGCCAAGTCAGACAAGCAAGGTGGGGCATGTGCATGATGGGGCCACTAGCTGCAGCATAACATGTGCAACGCAGAACCATTCCACAGGGGCTGTGCAGGAATCAAGCTGCGGCAGCAGCAGGCGCCCATCAGATGCGGTGTAGCCTGTCCACTGCTGGCACACACACCTTCAGGATCCAGGCCATCCAGGGTGTACGCATCCTGCATGTCATGATGCACACCAAGCATGGACTCTCAAGATGGCCCGCATGGAGCAAAACCCTGATGCCTGACATTGGCAGCGTGGAACGAACATAGCTGACCGAACCCTGCAACATGACGCGTCTCAAGCGTTTTGCGACGGGCATAGCCGTGGCCAATAGATCTGCAGTTTCAGCATGCTCCTAAGTTTGTTGATGCAGGCAATTAACGCATTCACCGTGTGGCACAGCGCAGTGGCAGCAATCTTGATGCGAACTTCGCCTGGCCCAGGAGGAGCTGCGATCACCAGATACCCTCAGCCATGAGCATCCTAAATGTAACATACAATGCAATTACCAACCTATCCAGAACGGCACTTACCCACAATCACTTTGCACACATCCAGCTTCTCCTTGGGAGCCCAAGCAACAGCGGCAAGGCACTCAATCGGCTGTCCGGCTGTGGCCATGGCACAGGACACGCTCAGAGGCACTCGAAGTGGACGCTGGGTTCTGCTTCGGACAGACAAAGTCCGTGACGCGGCACGCAGTTGCATTCCCCGGGGTGTCCAGGTCGGCGGGCGAAGGTTCGCTTTCTCAGGGTTTTGGACCGTTCAGGTCCGCAAACCCCTGGTTTATGTCAACCACTTCAACTCCATCATGGCCTGCAAAGAATGTCTTGATTATTAGAATTCCGGAGCTGAGCAAACTTTCCGAGCACTCACTCTTCCCATGGAGCCAGTGTGGGAGGACACCCATGCGCAAACAATGCAGTCAAGAACTTAATTGGGCCCGATTCTGTTTCTGGCTTATTATACTGCCAGATGAAACGGGGGCATGAATGCCGATTATGATTCAAAGGTTAGTCCGGTTCCCCGTGCTGGATAGTCTTTAAATTTTGTATGACCACCTAAAAGGCCACCATAGCTCAAATTCGCATGGACAGCTCTCGAGCCAGCCGGCTGAAGAAGCGCATCAGCCAGGACATGCAGCAGTTGGCAGAACCCCGGCTCACTGCGCCCAGGGTGTGTTTCAAAAGCATGCCTGCTGCGTCTGCTGCCGAGGCCTAGTCTTGCCTGTCAGCTAACTGCAGCAGGAGCATGCTGCCGCAGATGGATTGCTGTCGCGATTCTACAGCGGCTAAAGAGCCAGCAGCCACGGGTGTACAGGTACTGTACTTGGCAATTCATCAGTCTGGTGTGGACCTGCCAAGAAGAAGAAGCTATTGACATCGACGTCATCACTGTTTTTGCAGGACGCTGGCGCAGCGGCCTCCTTGGGCAAACAGGGTGGCGCAACCAAGAAGCGGAAGCGACGAACCCTCAGCTGCGCACAGGCTGAGATGCAAGAAGTGCCGTGTGCAGCTAGACACGTGGTGAGGATTGACGACAACTCTGGGGGCCATGATAGTGACAGCTCAACCAACCCCAAGTCATGCCATGGGCTGCGTCAATATTGCCGAACTCTACGGTCCTTGCGATGTCGTGCGTGCTTGCAGGACGCGGTCGCACCTCAGCAGCGTGCAGCCATGGCCATGTGTGAGGGACCTCCAGCCGAGCGGGAAGGTGATGATGAATGGCAGACAGGCAGCAGAACAGCCCAGATGGACACAGCTGGGGCCAAGGCAACGCTGCCCACACCAGCACATAGCGCGCTGCTTGCGCAGCAGGCAAATGGTGCGAGCAGCAGCTTTTCAAGCATTGCGCATGCAGGCCACAGCGTGCAGCAAGACGGCCCCGCTGCAGGGGAGGGTGCTCCCACGCTTATGGCAGACGTGCCACACCCTAGCTTTGCCACCAGCACTGGGGCTGCTACGGCTGCTGCCGCCACAGCAGCTGTGCAGGCAACGCCAAGGCCTGCGCAGGGTGCACAGAACAGGGCGGCACACACACCCGCATCCGTTGATAGCGATGCTCTGCCCCTTGCGCGCTACTGCAAGCCAAAGGGCAGGGGCGCTGCGATCGTTGCAGCCGCTTTTGCAAGAGCATGCAGCATTGTGCAGCCTTCACAGGCACCCGCACAACAGCATGCCTCAACACTGGAGGTGCCCACACAGCAAGCTACTGCGGAGCCGACGCCACCCCCTGTGCGTGGTGCTGTGGCACGTGTGGCAGATGCGTTGCCTGCCCCCAGCCCTGCAGACAGCGACAGCCTGCCCCTCATGCGTTATGTGGTTGCACAGCGCCAGCAAGCTGCTGCACAACCCCTGTCCATGCCCACAGCTGCCACAGCAGGCGCACCCACCACCGCCGTGGCACTGCCAGAGGCAGACGCCAAGCCCAGTGGTGCCCAGGCCCAGAGGCTTGAAGCAGGCACAGGTGCCTGTGCAGGTGCAGGTGCTGGTACGGGTGGGGCTGGTGCAGGTGCAGGTGCTGGTACAGGTGGTGCTGGGGCTGGGGCTGGGGCTGATGTCGCGCGCGTCGCTCCTAGCCTCCCGCCCCCCGACATCAGCCTGCTGTCCCCAACCGACAGCGAGCCCCTGATCAGGTACATCAGGCGCAGGCGCCAGGCTGGCATCCGATCTGTGGCTGTGGGCGCAGCAGGTGCTACAGCCACTGCATCACATGCGCAGCCGGCACCGGCAGAGCCCGCACAGCAGGTGACAACTGGTGCAGCTGTGTGCACCCCCAGCGGCCTCCTGGGCGCCCACCTCACTCCCCCCTCTGTGAACATGGGCTCGCGGCCAGCTCGTGCCCTGTTCACCTCTCCGGGCCGCCCGCGTCAAGAGGCGGACGCTAGGGCGGGCGACGCTTCAGGTGCAGCAGGTGCTGCAGCATGCAAGCCAGCAGCCATGGCTGCAGCAGCTGAGCCGGCCACAGTTGCTGCAGCCGCTGGCAGCGTGGTCCCTGCAGCCTCTGCCCCTGGGGCTCAGCGTGCAGGGCTGGGTGCCGTGGCAGGTGTGACACGCGACAGCATGCGTGCGCGCAAGAAGAGGCTGGGGCAACTGCTGGAGGCCGCCGCCACTCCTGGGCCCTCGCACCTCCTCAACCCACGCATGACGCCAACAGCTACCAAGCCCAGCGCAGCTGCTGCAGGCCCAGCCGAGCGGCCTGCACCTGTCGCGTCAGGTCCAGCTGAGCCGACTGCACCTGCGCCCTCTGACCCAGCTACCGCATCGGGACCCAGCGCCGATGCAGACTTGAAGCTGGGCACTAGCACTGGCGACACAGCCGGCCATGGCGATGTGCAGCATGCCGCACAACGCCCGCAGCAGCCAGAGGCAGGACATGACGCAGCTTCTGGGCCTGGCACCACCCATCCAGAGACAGGAGTGGAAGATGGTGTTGAGGAGGTGGCAGCTGGCGGAGTACCCAAAGCCCCATCCCCTGCCTCCATCAAAGATGCACTGCTGGCCTTCTTGAGACAGCGCTTTGGACAGGCAGAAGGCGCGGGTGCAGCACATACATCAGATGACGACGCATCAGCTGAAGGACCCGAGCTGTATGACATGAAGAGCATTGACGGCGTGGGATCACAGAACGCACCTACAGGTGCAACGCCGTCGGGCGACAAGCCACCCGCAGCCGCAGCTGTGCAGCAGGCAGAGGCCATGGAGATTGACACCACCGGCAGCCCAGCAGCTGCTGTGCAGGCTGCGCAGACTTTGACGGCGGTCTGCAGCCCAAAACCTGAAGCAGTGGGTGGTGAGGACATCATGATGGAGGAGGCCAGCCCAAGCCGGCAGCAGCCGGAGGGGGCAGCAGCCGCAGCCCCTGCCACTACAGCAGCAGCCGCCTCGCAGCAGGCGCAAGCAGCTGTTCAGGCTCAACAGCTCCAACCCACAGACCGGCACGCCCCTATCACCGGTGCTACCTCCCCTGTTGTGCGCCCTGAGGACTCCCGGTGGCTCAAGGACACACTTGTGTCATTCTTCCGAGAGCGGCTGCAGAAGGACAGCCCCCAGGCAGCAACGGGGGTGCCTCCTGGCAGCCCTGGGGCAAGTGATCAGGGGTGGTGGGGACAGCGGAAGGCAGCAAGCGACAGCGACACAGAAGCTGTGTCTGCTGTGAGGCCGCTGCAGGAAGAGGAGGAGGAGAGGAGGGGAGGCTGCCGAAGGACGAGGCAAGGGGCCGGACAGAACCCAGGCAACCAGAAAACAGAGTCGAGTCGGGCGGTGGCAGCACCACGTACTGCCGCTGGTGCTCTGCTGGCCGCTGCCGCTTGGGAGGTATCCCCTGCGCGGTCCGATGCTGAAGCAGCCGCCAGCGACGTGCCACCTACATGGGAGCAACAGGGTGCAATGGAGGCAGCAGCAGAAGCAGCTGCAAGCGCTGCAGTGGAGGCGGTGGCGGGGGTGGCAGGCGCTGACGCAGGTGCTGGTGCGTCACACAACTGGCTGTTGGACGCTTTGCGCGACTTCTTTGCAGCTGGGAAGGGTGCAGCTGCGGCTGGTGTGGATGCTGAGGCAGCGGCTGTTCCTTGTGCTGCTGCTGCTCCTGCTGCTGTTGCTACTGCTGCTGCTACTGCCGCTGCTGCTGCTGTTGCTCCAGCCGCTGCTCCAGCCGCTGCTGCTTCTGCTGCTACTGCGGATGTGGACGTGGTTGTGGATGTGGATGTGGACGTGGACGTGGTTATGGATGCCCGTGCGGCTGCTCCAGCTGCTGCGGATGTGGACGCCTGTGCGGCTGCCCCAGCTGCTGCGGATATCGATGCTGGTGTGGGCGCGCGGTCTTCAGCTGGTGCAGAGCCCTGCACTGCAGGCCAGGAGGGCGCACAGCAAGCGCTCTTTTCAGCCGCAGCGGCTGCACCGATGCTGACCCCTGCAAAGCACGTCACAGCAGCAGCCGCACGTGTGCCCCCCGCACCCAGCCCTGCACCGAGCCCTGCTGCGGCAACTGCCCCAGGTGCACCCGTGGCCACACCACCCACCAAGCCCGCACAGGCGCAGCCGCTGCAGTCGCAGCAGCGGCCGTTTCCGTCCCCGCTGCTGCAGCGGCGCTGGCTGGCAGGGACACCCCCGGCCAAGTCACCACTGGGCGGCACGGCACCAGCGGGTCCCTCCCCTGCCCAGGCCACTGGGGGTGCAGCGGCTGCGGCCACAGCGGCTGCTGGCACGCCGCTCGGTGCCCGGCCCTCCCCTCGCCCCATCTCCCCACGGCGGCAGGCACAGACGCAAGTGCAGGCCCAGGGGCCGTCCGCTCAGGGTGCGTGCGTGGCACCTGAGCCGCGACAGGACCACGGTTGATTCACGGCCTGATTGATTCACAGCCTGATTGATTCACAGCTTGCTGCATGATAACATGCATGATACACATGGAAGCGCCATGATCTGGCATGTGCGGTACAGCTGCTCACGCTGCATATGCTCCATCATCCATGCAGGTGCGGGCGCGTGCGGCACCACGGCTGCGATGGCCACGCCCACGGCAGTCCGGCACCTGCGTGTCTTTGGTGCATCTCCTCAGGTGCTGGCCCATGCGCCTGGGGTGGGCACACTCGAGGGTGGGGCGGGTCAGCGGGCTGCAGGCAAACCTGTGGGCGATGGGGGCATGCCCCTGCCTGCTGTGGAGGGCCCTGGGTTGACGCATGCGCCTGAGGCTGGGTGTGCGCCTACAGCGGCCAACTGTGCAGATGGGGCGGCGCTTGCAGCAACCGCGCTTGCAGCAACCACACCTGCAGCGATCGCGCCTGCAGCATCCACAATTGCAGCAGCTGCAGCAGCCGGCAGGCCCCTGCCCTTCCCTGTGCTGCCCAACTCGTCGTTGAGCAAGGGGGCTGCCGCAACGGCATGCAAGGCTGCTTCCTTGACACCCGCTGAGGCTACATGTCTGGCAGCGGCGGCTGTCACAGCACCCGTGGCTGTGACAGTCGCGCACGTGGCCGTGACGGAGGAGGTGACACATGTGGCGGGCTCTCCCCTGCGGCTGTGCCCCCCGCCCCCTCCTGGGCCTGCTTGCCAGCCTGGCAAGGCAGCCGCAGCCCAGCTGGCAGCGCTGGCACCTGCCCAGGGTGCACCACAGCTGCAGCCGCAGGCGTCGCAGCAAGGACAGGTAGCTTCACCACCGCCACCGCTGCTTGCTGGTGGTGCAACTGCTGGTGGTGCAACTGCTGGTGGTGCAGCTGCTGGTGGTGCAGCCGGTGCTCCAGGGGTCCGGCCAACCAGCCGCCCCCCTGTGTTGCAAGGGGCCACCCAGCAGTCCCCATCCCCATTGGTTGGCCGCCCAGACATCCACACTGCCTCAGGTCTGTGTGCATTCTGCCCTCATGGCAGCACGCCTCGGTAGCACTCCAAGGCTACTCTGTGACGCCCGTGTATGTAGCCCTATACTTGTTGCTTATGCAGCTGCTCATGCCGCGCGACTGGGCTGTACATGACCCGGTTGCACATGCATTGCTGGCAACCTGAAGTATATGCATATGGGCATAGGCATGTGTGCGCCTCTGCAAACGTGACGTGGCCCGTCCACGTGCACCGCCTGGCCCGTGCACCTACATCGCATCGCCTGGCCCGGTCACTTACGTCACCTGGCCCGTTCACCTGCACCGCCTGGCCTGTCCACCTGCATCGCCTGGCCCGTTCACCTGCACCGCCTGGCCCGTTCACCTGCATCTCATCGCCTGGCCCGTTCACCTGCGTGCTGTGCAGAAGGTGCGACGCACCGCTCCCAGTTCCAGCGACGGCGTGGCATGCAGATGCTGGCCCGCGCCACCGGAGCAGCACTGCCCCACGCACCCACTCTCACCCCCCCGCCTCCCCAGCGGCAGCACACGCAGCAGGCACAGCACGCACAGCAGCATGCGCAGCACACGCAGCAGGCGCAGCAGCAGGCGCAGCAGGCACAGCACACCCCGCTGGGGTGTCGTGTGGAGCCTGGGGGGGCTGTTGGCATGTGCAATGCACCTGTGTGCACCCCCACCCACCCGC
>QAXD01000172.1:259222-287109 GCA_004335575.1 Haematococcus sp. NG2
AATGGGGATGAGGGGGAATGGGCGGCAAGGATGCACGGGTGCAGGGGCTGGCAGGGGCGCAGAGGGCAAGGGTCATTTAGGCAAGAGCAGCACTGGATGGGGTCAGGCAGGATCGTTTAAGATGCGATTAGCTCGCCCAAACCCTTCACCTCAGCTCGCCCGCATTTTAAACCCTGGTGGCCAGGCCGGACAACGCGCTGCACCGCTTCGTGCTGTACCGGGGCGACGCCGCAGCTGCCGCGCTCGTGGCCCGCTGCGAGCGCGAGTTCGCGCACCTGGCCGCAATCCGACAGCAGGCCGCGCAGCGCGCGCAGCTCTCCGACTCAGCACTTCGCGTGGCGGAGGCGTCGTTCGCGGCCCAGCCGCCGCTCGCGGGTGCCTCCCCTGCACCCCCACCGCCCCAGGGGCTCGCGACGCCCCAGGGCCCCGCAACTCTTCCCCAAGGCCTGACCCCGCCCCACGGCCCTGCAACTCATCCCCAAGGCCTGACACCTCCCCAAGGCCCCGCAAATCACCTTCAAGGCCTGACACCGCCCCACAGCCAGGCAACTCATCTTCAGGGCCTCACACTGCCCCACGGCCTGGCCAAGCCGCCCGGGCCTGTTTTGGGGACCCCTGGCAAGGCTGCGGCCACGCCCCCGGGCGGTGCGGAGGCACAGCAAAGCGGGGTAGCGGCCCAAGGCGGGGTGGTGGCAGCGGCCACACCTGCCGCATCTCCTCTCCCTGCCTTGGGGGGCGTTCCCCTCGCAGCAGCTGCAGGTGCAGGTGCGTGCACGCCCGTTGCCGCGGGGCCTGGTGGCGCCAGGCATCAGGCAGGGGCGGCGGCAGTTGCTAACGTGGCTCCCTGGGGGACCAACCGCCCTGCTACAGCTGCACCAGGGGGAGCGGTGGCTGCAGGAAGCACAGGAGCCCATGACTCCACAGCAGCAGCAGCAGTTAACACAGCAGCAGCAGGGAACGGCACAGCAGCAACAGGGAGCGACGCAGCAGCAGCAGCAGCGGCAGCAGGGGCAGCACCGCAGCAGGGGCCGCACGCGCCCAACCCCACCCCTGTGCGCGCAGCAGGCCCCAGCGGCACGTCCGCGCACACGCCCACGTCCATCCTGCGCCAGAACATCCGGTGCCGGCAGTTCCGGCACGTGGGCCCGCGCGTGAAGTTCGCGGACATGCTCACCGCGGTGCGCGAGTTCCACTGTCAGCCGGACACCTCTCCCGTGGTGGCTGTGGGGGGTGCGGGAGGCCCGCAGGCACGCTGACGCCGCTTGCACGCTGGCGGTACGCGCTTGCACGCTGGCGGTACGCGCTTGCACGCTTGAACGCTGGCGGGCGCGCCTGCTGGGTGACACAGATGTGTGATCACACGCACTGGCTGGTGCGCCTGCCAGCTGGCAGCGCCACTTGCCAGCTGAAGTCAGCAATCACCAGCTAAAGGCAGCACTTGCCGGCTGAAGGCAGCATTTGCTGGCGCCTGACGGGTGATGCCACGCACTGGACGAGTGGTGGCACAAACTTGATGGTTGATGTTTCATTCATGACAGGGGTGATAGCATGCACCTGTTGAGTATGGCGCCTGCCCGCACCGGCCTTGCATACTGGACGTCTGAACCGTTGGAACGATCCTTCATGACCAGCAGTTCTTAGGAAGCTTAAGCTTATGTGTATTGTTGTAGAACAGATGCACGTGACCACATGGGCAGTTGTAGTGGGCATCCTAGGCCGCTGATGAGGGAATCAAGGTTGCTGGGTGCAGCATGTGGTCCATGTAGCAAGCTGCAGTTCATTGGCAGTTGATTGGCTGCTAGTGGCTGTTTGGGGGCAGGTGGAGGGGCTTGCTGGGGATTGATGCAAGGGCTTGAAGGTGTCTGTTCAGATATTGCTCGTGCATTCTGCAGGGGGACAGTTGGGACAAGAAACGTTGCTGTGAGTGCTGTGCGTTGCAAGGAAGGCGTGTGCAGTAGCAGTGCAAGCCCTAGTCTGACTTGCACACAAGCACATCCTTGGACAGGAGAGTGTTTGGAACATGTGCAGGCAGTGGTTCAGTACATATGTAGGTCGCGACCACGCACAGTGCAGGAGGGGAGCATGGTAGGGGAGCATGTGGGTGCATGTATGCATGCAGGTATTCATCAACAGTTGGATTGTTTGGTCTGGTTCGCATCTCGTGACAGCCCCGCAAACGCTTTAACTGCACGCTTGTAATGTGAAGAGTTGCAGCGCCTGCATGGCACCTGCGGCCTCCCCACAGTTGCAGTGACTGGTGCAGCAATGCGGGAACTTCCAGCAAACTTCACGGTTATCTGCTGGCAATGATGTCACGGGCACGCCACCAAAATCATGCTCTTGCCAGCCCATTGTCCTGTGCCCGTGTAAAAGCAGAGGTTGGAAGGGTCAGAGGCTCACCACTGCCTAGCCCCATGAGCTATGACTGATGACCAAATCAGCCTCAACCTGCAGTGCTCATCTGAGGGCCCCACCAATAGACACTACTGCCATGGCCCTGCCTCTACCACTGGCTTTGTGGCATGGGGCCCCCACACTGCAGCCTGTGTGCCTGTGGGCAGTAATGGGGCTGATGGGACTGGCTGCAGCAGCAGCAGCACTGGGGCAGCCCCTTCAAGCATACCCCCCTGTCCTGAATGGCTGGGCCATCCCTTCAAGCCCCCTCTTGGGCTCCACTATTGGATCAGGTGGGACATGCATGCTGCCAGGCTGTCCAAAGGCAGCTGCCCACTTGTGCATGGGGTGCAATCAACCAAGCTGTGGGGTGGTGCATGTTCCTGTCCTGAGCCCCGCAATCACTCTGGCCTGCTGCCCTGCTCAGCCCTCTGTGTGCACATGCAAGGCCTCATGCATGTGTGGACCGCCCATGCATGGCATGCATGCTCTGCCTGTCCATGCATGGCATGCATGTGCATGGAGCACTGAGTCTGACATGGTATGGCTGAGATGGCACTCGCCGTGCGATGGGGTGAAGGGTGCTCGCACTGCTCGGCATGGAGTGAGGTGTGGTAATCCATGTGATGGGCCACCATGCAGGGTAAAGCTGGCAGCTGCCATGCTGCTGCTCTCTCCTGTGTGGGTGTACATGGTGGCGGCCAGGTGCGATGTCCCGATCGCATGCCACGTTACCAGGGTTTTTAGGCTTTAAAGCTTTAGGGTTTTAGGGTTTCTCCTTGTGTGAGGAGCGTTGTGCGTTCCACTGCTGTGCTGCACTGCATAGTATCATGAGCGAGCGTTGTCAGGCGCATGATGCTAGACCCCCAGCCATCACTTTCAGGACCCATGTTTTTTACTTCTTGCATGCACTCACATTGGTGCATTTCACTGCATGGAATCATGCATGGTGCATGGAGAGTGCCACCAGGCATGCTCTTCTGATACACACAGCTGAGCAGCACAAGCCACAACCATGCGCATGGCAATGAACCAAACAGGTCCCTACACTCCTTTGATTATGGATTTAGGACCTTGCACTCCAATGGACCCTGATCCCTAGAGCTGGAACCCCTAAACCCTGAACCCTAAAGCCCAGACCCTGACCATGCTCCTGATGGCACGTCCAAGGTGGTTACATGGCCCCCGGTTCCAAACCCTAATAATACCAAACCCTAATAATACCAAACCCTAATAATACTAAACCCTAAGCCGGTCCTAAACCCTAAACCCCCAGGTTCCGGCCAGGTCCTCCTCGCCTGGCAGCAGCCCTGCCGGCGCTCGCGGCGCTGGCGCTTGTTCCCCTGCTTTTCGACCCTGCATGGGAAACGCTGACCGTCATGGCTGTGGCGTTCTCCAGTGAGCGGTTGCCTCTGACCAAGGTAAGGGCCATGGGTCTGCGGCATGGAGAAACATCTGTGAAACGCTGTGTTATTGAATTATCAGTATGGGTCTGGGCCCACATCAGAGCACGCAGGTATCATCATCCAGAACACCCGAGGGCACACACCAGGACGCACTGATCGATGCATGGGCGCAGCACTGCTTGCGGCGGCTTGGCCTGCATGCAGTTGTGATCCGTGGGCGCATTGGACACAACACATATGTATCCCATACAGTGCTTTATCAATGCCCTGACCTGACCAGTTGTCAACAACCTGACCTCTTACACTGACCTGCCTACCCTGAAACCTACACCCTGAACCCTGAACCCTGAACCCTGAACCCTGAACCCTCAAACCTCAACCCTCAACCCTCAACCCTCAACCCTCAACCCTCAAACCTCAAACCTCTCCACATCCTGAGCCTGAAAGCTCAACCCCTACGTTTCAAACCCTGAGCCCTGACCACGTGATGCATGTCTGCGTGATGCATGTCTGCGTGATGCATGTCTGCGTGATGCACGTCTGCGTGATGCATGTCTGCGTGATGCACGTTTGCGTGATGCATGTGTGCGTGATGCACGTTTGCGTGATGCATGTGTGCGTGATGCACGTTTGCGTGATGCACGTGTGCACACGCAGGTGCTCGCGTTCTGCCTGGGCCGGGGTCCTCTAGCACCAGCCTCAGGCCCACGCGAGCTCACCTTGCAACAGTTCCTGGTCCTCACCATTTGCCCCCTTGCGCTGCGAAGCCATGCACCAGCAGGCAGCACCCGCACTCCCCCTTGTACCACCCACACACCTTCAGTGGGCAGCACCAGTGCACCCCCTTGTACCACTGACACACCTTCAGCAGGCAGCACACACGCAGTATTGAGCAGCACACATGCATTATTGAGCAGCACCAACGCATCGTTGGGCACCGCACATGAAACACCAGCAGGCAGCACCCACACATCATTTGGCAGCACACATGCACCACCAGGCAGCGCTCTGGAACGCACCAATGAGAGCCATTTCAATGGCACACCCAAGGAGGAGCACAGTGACCCTGCACCTGCTCGCCCTGCACCACATCCCAATGACAGCAGTCATCACACAAGCACGAGCGGCAGCCACGAAAGTGGAGAGGCTGCAGACCACGCAGCAGCAGGAAACACGGGTGCTGCAGGCGCGGCAGCAGCAGCAGCATCAAAAGCAGCATCAACAGCAACAGCAACAGCAGCAGCAGCAGCAGCAGCAGCAACAACAACAACAACGAAGGCAGAGGCCCCAGGTAGCGAGGTACCCAGTGGTCCAGCACAGGCGGACATACGGTTGCCCTCTCCAACGCCGCCCTCCCTCACACGCGCGGCTCTGGCAGTGGGCATCCTTCAAAAGGCAGCAGTGCTGGCCCTCATCCTGTGGGCCATCCAGCTCCCCACCTTGTATGCCTTTCTCAACCCTCCTTTCTGCAGTACTACTGCCAGCACTGTACAGCCCACCCGCTGCGGCACTACTCCCAGCACTGTACAGCCCACCAGCTGCGGCACTACTGCCAGCACTGCACAGCCCACCCACTGCGGCACTACTGCCAGCACTGCACAGCCCACCAGCTGCGGCACGTCAGGCTCATCAACTACTGCCACCCTGCGCAGCAGCTCCAAGGTCACAGGGGCAGCCGCTCTCTCAAGTGTAACACCCCTTACCCTTACAGGGGCGGGCCATGGGGGCAGCAGGGAGTGGGGGTGGGCCGCCGAGGCAGCCGCAGCGGGCGCAGCTGCGGCGGTGGGCGCATGCGTGCGGCGCGCGCTGCTGGCTGTGGGCATGTACTGTGTGATGGCCTCGCTGTTGGAGCTCGGCCTGCTGAGCCGGTACGTGCACATCTGCACAACTTTAAAAAGAACACCCAGTATGTAGCAACATCTGTGAAAAGCCGCGCTGTTATTATCATTGTTACAATATCACCATCAGCCCGTACATGGTAGTGCACGGCATACATGAAACATGATACATAGCGTAGCACCCTGTACGATCACGCTGTACAGGGTGATCGTACAACAAAAACAAAAAGTGATTGTGTTCGCTTGTTGTGGTATGCTCAAGGGACACCTGCTGTGCACCTGCAGCTTGGATGTTGGGCTGGACCTGGAGGTGCCATTTGACCGCCCATATCTCAGCACTTCACTTGCTGGTGGGTAGCCCGGTTACGATTGTGAGTATGGACCCCCTTGCTGGTGGGTAGCCAGGTCACCAGTGTGAGTATGGTCTCCGTTGCTGGTAGGTGGGCTGTGCTGCATTCAGGCTCCGGTTGGCTCGTTGGTTCATTCTGTCAGGCTCCGGCTAGCAGCTGAAGGCTGTGATCGTGTGATGTGCTGCAGGTGTGTTATCTGTTATGTCTTATGTGCTGCATGCATGAGTGCACTTTGGGTGTGCTCCTTGTGGTTACATAGAGGGTCATAGGATCATGCTGTTCATGCATCATGTGACTGGCGCCTACGGCGTCTGTAACAACAACAACATCAACGCATCATGCTGGTCATGCATCATGTGAAGTATTGTGAACCATGTGTTCAGTTGCTCTGCATGGTGCACACATTCCGTGGACCATCCGCGAATCATGTCCTGCCCGCGCATCATGCAGGCTTGTGCATGCCCTGCCTGTGCATGCATCATGCAGGCTTATGCATGTCCTGCCTGTGCTTGCATCGTGCAGACTTTTGGGGGCGGCGTTGGAACAGGCCACAGGCACAGCTGCTGCGCACGCTTGTGTATGACCCTGTGCGAGAGGGGCGGCTGGTTGCTGGTGACGAAGCCCAACGGCACGCGGAGGCAGAGCAGCGGATGCATACTGCATCGGCACAGGGGCAGCGGCAGGAGGCTTCTGGTGCCATGTGCTCAGTGTATCCCCATCTGCAGGTGGCTGCACACGGACAGGGAGTGAAGCCTCACAGCGGTGGTGGCAGCAGCAACAGTGGGAACGGTGGCGGCAGTATCAGCAGCAGCACCATGGTTGCCTCCCGCAACAAAGCACGTGCCTTCGCTGCCATGATGGCCACCTTCTTGTTCTCTGGGCTGGAGCATGTTATCTTCTACTGGTGGGTGTGTTGAGCAGGGTCTTGGTGCCCTATCCAGGTCTTTGTAGTGGTCAAAAGGGACCCTTCAGATTTGATTTGTTGATCTGTGGGTGCAGCTGCTGTCAATCGCGATGTTATCATTCTGCCACCCATTCTGTGCCACTTGAACTGCATGCACCATTTTTGCCCACGCAGCCATACATGCTATAAATACGTTGCACTTCTGTCAAGGACTCTGTACTGTTGATGCGCTGCTCTCTCACCCCCAATTCTCCTCTCATCCCCAACTCTCAGATCATCCCCAATTCCCTTCTCACCCCCAATGCTCCATGTGTTCTGGGCGCCTGCACCTGTGCCATTGCTAGGTACGTCCGTCGTGCCATCTACATCCCTTGGGGCCTCTTCTTCCCAGTGCATGGGCTGCTGGCAATGCTGGAGCAGCAGTGCTGCAAGTGGCTGTGCGCCCATGCGCAAGGCCATGCGCATGGAGGCACCATGCCGCATGGGCCGCATGGCGCACACCACCACCGCCATGCACACCACCAAGTGACAGCAGGGGGACGGCTTGCCCGTGGGCTGGCCCGCATGCTGCAGCCTGCATGGGTGCGGCATGTGCTGACTCTAGGAGTGCTGCATGCCACGGCGTGCATGAGCTTCTATGGGGCACTCGAAGATCCAGTGCTGGTCAAACGCGTGCGCAGGGCTCTCTGCGCATCCATGCCCCTCGGTGCTGTGTCTAACTTTGCAAGTGTCCAGCAGCTGTGTGCTGGCGTGGCTGTGAGTGTGTGCAGCGGTGCAAACATGCACCACCAGGCCAGCCAGGCCACCAGCCCGTGGGTTACACGTAACATGGAGCTGTAAAACGCTCTTGGAACAAGTTCGCGACAACCGATGCGCCTTGTGAATGAGTACGGGATGTAATGCCCACCGATGTGCATGCAATCCAAGTATAGCAATAGCCCTTGAGCACCTGCACCGATGACCTTGATCGATCCGAGCCCCATCAGTTTTGCAACGCTTCACAGAGACATGAATGACCAACCAGCTCAAGAAAAGGGATTGGTTGTGAAGTGTGCAACCCGCCGAAAATTTGTAGATCAGCGCCCCGTTAGACCATGCGACGCGCTTGACACAGGGTCTATGTGGCATATTAAGAATGACCGCAAGGCTGACCTGGAGTAACATGCATGGTGCGCAACAGGCTCTGTCAGCTTGATGAGCACAGGAGGAACGGAAAATGCATGCCTGTGCATGTGCATGTTGTGCATGCAGGTGGCGTGCCATGTGCCATGGCCCAGCGCATGCAGCGCTGCAGGGCCAATCCTTGCAGATACAGCGCCTGGAGCACCTGCAACGGCATGTTGCAAGGCGGACCATGGAGCAGGGTACCATGGGCGCAGCTTCTCCACTGGGCGCCTGTTGCACGCTGTCGTACGATGCAGCGTGCCGGCAGGCAGTTCCCACCCATGCATCCCTCTTGGGCGGCGGCTGCAACAGCATCAGGCACACCCCAGGCGGGCGCTGATACGGCCCAGGAGCACAGCCAGCGTCAGGGTCACAAGCAGCCTTCCAGCCAGCCGCAGAGTCAGGGTCAACAGCACAGTCCAGACCAGCATCACAAGCAGCGCCAGAGTCAGCGCCAAAGTCAGAGCAGCACAGGCCAGCGCAGCCAAAGCCAAAGCAGTCAGAGCAGTCAATGCAGCTCAAGTCAAGGCAGCCAAGGCTCAAGCAGTCAAAGCAGCTCAAGTCAAGGCAGTCAAGGCCCAAGCAGCCAGAGCAGTCAAAGTCAACACAGCCAAAATGCGGGCCAGGTTGTACAGCTGAGTTGGGGTGCGTACAATGGTGACAGCCTGTCAGCACTACAGCCCAGCCTGGTGCTCATGCGCGCTCCCCACAAGCACTACCTCACACCAATGCAGAGGGATGAGCTGTCCAGGCGGCTGCGACGAGGTGGGTCTAGTGTACGAGTATGAGTATGATAATATGAGTGTGAGGATATGTCTTGAGTATGAGTCTCATCCCTTCTTCTCTCCACGAGGTGGTCAGAGATGCACACGAGTTTACATGCACGGATCATTGATGCATGCGCGAGGGCAGTGGGGACCTGTGGGGACCGCCTTGCGTATCTAGACGCTGTGCTGTTACGGTCACACTTTCATCGGAATAGTTTATGACATAGATACAGCACATACTGTTCTCATGGGTTGGACCACTCACAAACCGTTTAAAACATGTGCAATGCGTGCCTGCATCTGTGTCCTGCCTGCTGAGCAGAATCCCTGGGGCCTTTTCCTTGGGGTGGTGCTGCAGCGGGGCGCGCACTACGGCTGTACCGCTATGGTGTGGATGACCTGCGGCTGTACCGCTCCATCGCCGAGGTACGGCAGTACATGCCCGCGGCACGTGCCTTCCACACCCTGCCTTGCACACCCGCAGTACAGCAGCTGTAGTGCACTGAAGCAGCGGTGCGGCAGCAGCCACAGCGTGTGCAGTCCACGGCAGCGACTGCCCACATGCTGCTGTGTTGCGGGTGGTGCCATGCACACATGGATTGCTGGCGCCCGCCCCCGCCCAATCGTTGCATGCTGCATCATGCGGCCCTGCTCTGTTGTGGCTGCGGCAGGCGCGCATGGAAGGTCTGATCGTGGTGGTGGACCGACCAGAGGAGGCGGACGTGGTCCTGGCCACCAAGCGCAAGCGCACAGGGCGTGATGTCACGGCGTCAGATGTGAGTGACCTTCAAGTCATAATCGTAGTTACACTTTATCCTTGCCTTCCCATTACATCGTTTCTTTGTGCGTGAAAGGCTGAGGAGCATCAACACAGCATGCGCTGACAGCATGTGGTTGGTTACCGGGGGGATGGAGCCCGGTGTGAGCTGCGTTGCTTGCCGTTTGCATATGCCATGCACCAGTGGGAAGCACACAAAATGCACAGCCTATACAGAGCCTGTGTGGCGGCATTCTTTGTTGGTTGTGTTTGGCGGTGTTCTTCTTATTCAGTTATTGTTGGCAGGCTACTGGCCTGGTCAGTCTGTTGGCACAAGCAGGTCCGGCAAGCACGCGCCAGAAACGTAGCTCAGACACAGGCACACCAGTGTTTCAGGGTTAAGAGCTCAAGAATGAGTGAATGATGTTCAGGTGTGCTGAAAAAAGGTGTGCTCTGACAAGCTGGTCCGCACCCTGCTGCTCTGCACGTGCATGATCCTGCGCAGGCGGTGCGTGCGGCGCAGAAAGCGCGCGTTCCCTACATTGAGCTGCAGACGTTCTCAGGTCTGCGGCTGATGAAGGCACTGGCAGCGGTCACGGGCTTGCCTGTGCCCCCCCACCTGCTGCGCACAGCTACACCTGCTGAGCCGTGGGTGATCCCAGCGCGTGGTGCAGGGGCCCCTGAGGAAAGGGTGCGGCGCGTGTTGGACACCAGCATTGCACAAGGCGGTGTGCAGGATGCGCCGCACGCAAGAGAGGATGTGAGGGGTGCAGGGGAGGATGTGATGGGGACCAGCGGCGGCAGCAGCAGCGGGAGCAGGCAAGCAGCAGCGGCGGTGGGACCGCAGGCAGTGTCTGCCTCGCTGGAACTGGGGCATTATCACCGGCTGAGTGGCTTGGATGCGATGGTGCCGTCAGGCTCGGCTGTGCTGCGCGTGGGAGGGCAGCAGCATCCAGGTGAAGAGGAGGACGGCCCCAGGGGCGGGGACCTGGTGCGCCTGGACCGCTTGGGAGCTGAGGCATTACTAGGAGTTGATGATCTGGATGTGGAGGATGACCGTGCACGCCTGCTGCCCCCAAACCCAAGGGAATGGGTGGGCGCACGTGCGCCGCTGCTGCGGCCAGCGATCCCGGGGAGCAAGCGGCGCGCAAAGCAGCTCATGAAGCAGCTGGCTGAGAAGCATGCGCCCTGGTAGCATGCGCACAGTGCGCCTTGGTAGCATGCGCACAGTGGCCGGCGGTTATTGGATGGGCATGTTATTGGATGGGCATTGCGGATGGGCATGTTCTGATCTACTTAAGTTACCGTGGGGACCTGCAGGTGCTGGAGGAGCTGTTCAAGGGCCAAGTGTTACAAGCTTGTGCCATGTGCTATCAGCGGGGGGCTGCCTGGTAATAATGCATGTGTAGTGCATGGGCATGAGCAACTGTGGGCCTGGGGAAAGCGCATAATGAAGAGGTTCTGAGCTCCTGATACAATCACAACCCGCTGACTCAGCGCAACGCGTAAATTCTCACACGCGGTTATATGTTTCAATTCAAGTTGTTTTTCGTCAGCTTTCGTCCCCTTCGCTTGCGCGCAACTGGATTCTTGCACAGTCTTAATTGCTGTCAATCCCTAAACTCTAGCACGTTAGTGTTGACGAGCTCCGAATGGCCGAGGTTGGGGAGAAGCGCACGGCAGAGCAGGTGCATGCAATGTTTCCAGCCCATCGCCGCTGTCCTTCTCCCTTCCTTGCACCCTGTCCAAATTTCGGTCATCCACCATCACCATCTGCGCGCTGTGCCCCGTAGGCCGGCCTGGACGAGCAGCCAGAGATGGAAGCTGCCCTGACGGTGCGTCCTGGGTGCGCAGCGTGCCTGCCTGCGGTGGAGCAGCGTCCAGGGGCCAGAAGGCGGGCCCAGCAAGTCATTGTGACCCACGACCCAATTTGAAGCGCCCACTCGCCCCTGCAGGTGAACCTGCACTTCCATTATTTCCATACCATAGACGCGGAGGGCAAGGTCCAACCCCTGAGGACTTACGACGAAAATGGTACATTTAGCGTGGCACCTCCTCCTTCCTACGATTCCCCACAGCATGAGGTGCGCCAAGCTGCACCGCGTGCATCGGACCCATCCTGGCATGCTGGCTGCCCAGCAGGGGCTTGGAAGGCAAGGTCTTGCCCTTGGGTGCTGTGTCTGCATGGCACCTTTATGAACTTCTGGAAGGTCTGGATACGATGCAGCCACTTGCAGCATGGGGCTGTTGGGTTATGCACGTCCAGCATGCTGATGCGTTGGTATGCTCGGGTGGCTGTAGGAGCGGCCTGATCGTGCGCGCACACTGTGCAGTCTCATGCAGCCATGCAGCCATCTTGCTTTCTGCTGCCGTCCAGCTCTGCCTGCACCTGTTGGCCAGGCATGACATGTCCCCGCTGCCCTGCTCAACCTGGCCTCTCTCGTGCAGATCGCGTATGTGTGGCACCTGCCTGGGGCCAAACCACCCGCCCTGCCCGGCTTCCATGGTGTGATCAAGAAGGATGACCTGAAGGTTTGTGGCACACCTGCTGTCATAGACCAGCAGATGCCATCACGGCCCCCATGCTTGCTGAAGGCGCCCCCCTGATGGCCTGCATGCACGTGTATGCACATGACTGCACCACCATGCGACCATCTGTTCGGACGCACTTCTATCTGTATACTGCAAGTGATGTGCCATCTTTGCCCTTCCTCCATGCATGCATGCAGCGTGTCACCGTGAAGCAGTTCCGGGAGCTTCTGCACTCTGCGCCAGAGCAGCTGTACTATGGGTGCTATGAGTTCAAGGACGAGGAGGATCACCAAGAGTCCGAGTTCTTGACCGGCTATGTGCAGCTGTTTGGCAGTGGCGAGTTCTTCTGGGCGGAAGGCTTCCCCAACCACAAGTTCAACGCGTCCAACATTGGTGACCTGCAGGTCATTGGTGAGTGAGAAGCAGGAGTAATGCTTGGCTGGGCAAGTGGGCATTGAGCTTGGCTGGGCATGGCTGGATGCCAGCCGAGTGTGGCTGGCCCCAAAGCATGGCGCACCTGGCCTGGCGTTTAGACATCCGAGTAGGCATGACTCTTGACCAACCAGCGGATGCATGCCAGATTGGCAGACATGCATGCGTCTTGGGGGCTGGCACAGGTTGGAGGCAGGTTGCCGGGCTAAATCGATGTCAAGATGTGAGATGTGCACCCGACCACTTGTGGCACAGTAATGCGGGTAGGGGGCGTTATGCTTGAGCGGCAGGTGGGAGGAGATGAGCGGGCCTGTGGTTGCAGAGCCTGCTGAAGCACGCTGCTAACCGGTGCATGCTCTGATGCTGCCATGCGTGCAGGCGCATGCCTATTGACACGCGACACTGCAGCAGCTGGCAAGCGGACGTACAAGGAAGTGACGATGCTTGAGATGAAGGATGTGACACATAAGGAGGATGTTTTCAAGCAGTAAGTCTAGCCTTGCCACCAGTGCTTGTCAGCAGTTGCTCGTACACTCAAATTGGGGCACGCTCAGTTTCAAGCAGCTGTGTGTGCAGCGATCTTCACATGAATCTGGTGTACTGTACATATCTGCCGATGTGGCTGAATGCCTGACGCACTGCTGTCATGCTATGCCGTGTGTATGTGAAGGTACGTGGAGCCCATCAAGGCCAAGTTTGGCCGCCCTATCTCAGGCAACGACTATGTAGATGACCATGGCAAGGTGCGTCTCCACGGAGTGTGTACGCCATCATGGCTTGTGTTGTGGCATGCTGCAGTTATGTACACTGGGAAGCTTGTGCTGCCTCAGCTGATGAGTGGCTGGCTCCCTTTGGACTGCTGGATTTCTTTCATGACATGCGTTCCAGACTTCCAGTGCTTGTGCGCTCAACTGTTTTTCACCCCTCGCTGCCGCGCACTCGTTCCGGTGTTAAAACATGCGGTGATTGTGCTGCACTGTGCTGTGCAGATCATTGCACTGGAGGCCGAGGTGGCCCAGCTCAAGGCACAGGTTGCTTCCCTCAAGGCACAGCTTGGGCAGTCCTAGGCACGGTCACCCGACTGACCAGCAGACTTACTCCTATTGGGGTCAAAGGACAGCACAGGGGGGCGGGCATGACTGATTGACACGAGGACGTTCCAAACATCACTGAGCGATGTGCATGGGCCTATTGCGGCACCTGCCATGCGCTGACCGTCATGACTCGACGATGCACAACGGGCAACACTCAGGGGGGTGGGGTGTGCATGAACAACGAGCCGCTGATGAGGTCATTCCTGCAGCCTGCAGCTCTGCAGTGGCCATAGACTTGTATTCTTTTCATGAACACTGTGGGCTGCAGACATGATCTGGTTGCGGGGAGCCGGGTGTGGGTGGGCGGGAGATTGTTTCATCTGTCCAACTTGGTTCACAAACATACTTCTACTGTTGCCCTTCCTCCTCTGGATGCTGGTGCAACAGCCATAAATGACCTCTCAAAGAGCAGAGGGCAGGGCAGGTCAAAAGCCCACCTGTGCACGCTGTTATTCTAGAATGCAAGCAGACTCCCTTGCATGTATGTCAGCTGATGGGCGGCATGTGCCTCTATGCAGGTACCATGTGTACAAGCAATCAAGCATGTGTTCATGAGCATGCAATCCGTGCATGAGTATGTATATGCCGACAAAACTGTCTGAAACTTGGCATAGACAACGCTTACATAGCTTCGTCCTGTTGCTGTGAAGATGGAAAGGATTTGTCTCACTGCATTACATAGATCTGCGTGTACAGCCTGTACGCCAGCCCAGGAATTGCTCCTAGGACTATGCACAAGCGCCTAGCTGCGCCTTGAGCTGGCAGCTAACTTTCACCTCACTTTTATTCAACTGCGCCAAGGCCAGCGCCAGGCTGCGCCCAGCTTTGGGGCACTTAGGCTTGGGGGTAGTTAGGCGAGTTAGGCACAATTGGTTGTCATAGTGTACATTTGCCAGGATTCGGGAAATCCTGGGATTTTATTCACGCATCTCTTTACACTGCGTCTTATAGCATAGTTGGCCTTCCAGCGTAGTGCTAGGCGATGAACAGATCATGACGTGTTTCACCCTGCTCGCGCTAGCAGGCTGGGCCTGTGCCTCCTGTGCCAGTGCCTTCTTTTTGCCCGGCCTGGCACCCCAGGAATTCAAGGAGAATGACTTCATTTTTCCTGAGATTACCCAGCTCACGTCCATCAAGAACCGGCAGCCATACGATTATTCAAACTTGCCTTACTGCTGGGCCGAAATGAAGCGTCCTTCAGTGAAGAACGTGCAGCGCATGGAGGACTCACTGTACCAGGTGCGCACCTGACACGATGTAGTGCCGTGACAGCTGCAGCTTGGGCATGCTTGCGGCCTGAGCGCAATCCTGACGCCAGATACCATTGCCCATGTGTTTCTCAGATCCAAATGCGGGTGGACGAGCAGTGCAAGGTGCTCTGTCGCATCGCGTCCCTCAGCTCTGCGCAGGAAATGGGCTTCCGCGGCAAGATTGAGGACGATTACCGCGTTAACATGTGAGCTTGCCCAGCTGCTTCCTGTTCATTGTCTTTTTCATCTGAGACCACGCAACAGACGCGCCTAGGACACTGGCAGACATGATGAGCGCCGCTGGCATTAAATTGTGCCCTGCAGGATTTTGGACAACCTTCCTGTTGCCATGGTGAAAATGCGCAAGGACGACAAGGCCAACACCCTGGTCAAGACTTATGAGCGTGGCTACCCTGTCGGTTTCAAGGCATCCCTGGAGGTGAGCAGGCAGCAAGCACTGTTGCATGTGACACGCATGCCTGCGCGGCACACCCTGCTTGCATGGACACGGGTTTGGCTGTCGCCTACGCCGCAGGGTCATGCGGAGGTGCAGTACTTCCTTTACAACCACCTGCGCTTTACGGTTCTCTACCACAAGGACCTGCAAGCAGACCTGGCCCGTATTGTGGGCTTCGAGGTGGAGCCATTCAGCGTGAAGCACGAGTACGAGGCGCCCTATGACAGAAAGAGTCCTGTGCTGAACACGTGCGACCCGGGCCGCATGATCTACGTGACACACGATCTGCCCCCGCAACCAGTGCAGTTGGACGAGGAGGTCATCTTCTCGTACGATGTCCAGTTTGTGGTGGGTTAAGGTTAAGGTTTCCCAGGGAAGAGCATGACGCACACCGAAAATCCAGCGCACGCGGCCGGGTGGGTGGCAGCTGCGCAGAACTCAGCAAGGCTGTACTTGTGGTTGCCGGCCGGCCACCTCTCACGATCAACTGTTTCCTTGTCGCTTCTGCAGGCCAGCGACATCCAGTGGGCCTCTCGCTGGCACATATTTCTTCTTATGATTGGCGACCGAATTCACGGGTTCTCAATCATCAAGAGCATCATCACCGTGCTATGCTTGCTTGGCACGATGGCCACGGTCCTGAACTACACCACCCGGTCTAAAGAACGTGAGGCCGCATGGTGTGCAAAGTGCATCAATTGCCTCAATTACTGCCAGATAACTGCCAAGTCGCTGATGCGGGTGCAAGCGGCTTGTCGGTGAAATGCAAGGATTTGGTTTGATGTGCAGTAAGCAAGCAACTGTTCAGCGACATATGTACACCCTTCCTGTGCAATGCTGTACCATGATGCTCACCTGCGCAGGTTGATAGCTGCTTCTGCTGCTTGAACATGTTTTGACGCTGCCCAACGCTGCTTATCACACTCCTTGCGTAGGCCTCCAGGCGAACGAGCTGACACCAGAAGACTACGTTGGGGGTGAAGAGGAGGGCATCAATGCGAGGACAGTGACAAGGACAGTCCCGTCGGCCAACCCTTCCTTCACCACCTTCCTGCACTCAGCTATCCAGCGCATGTCCAGCGCGCGCTTGCGTGAGTCTCTGGGTGCGGGCAAGGATGTCACCTTGCTGGAGCGCATGCTCCACGTGGAGTTCTACAAGGCTACGCTCTCACTGCTGCCCCAGGACGTCTACGTTGCTCCAGATTTTGGCGAGGTGATCCTTTGTGGATTTCTCCATGTTCAGGCCGTCACTTGTTCACGCGTGCATTGTCTCTTGCCAGAGGGTGGTGAAACGCCGTGTTATTATTATTAGAGGGTGGTGGATTGAGTCGTAGCTTTTTACTCGTGGCCGCAGGTGCTCAACCTCGAGGGCGACGTGGACTTCTGGATTGACAAGTTCCGGTGGGCTGTGGCGCTGTTGCATAATGGTGAGAAGCTGCTCAAGCATGAGAAGTGGTTCGTTGCTGGTGGGAGGCGTGCGAAGCTGGCATGGAGCGAATTTGCAATACTGGATTTCAGGTCACCTGATGTGGCTCCCCCACAAAAACGGCGTGACAGCAGCAACCTGTACCACGTACAGTTTGGCAACAGGTACAAAACGGCCGTTGTGACCTGTGCCAGCACGGGCAACTGTCAAGCTCTCACCCTGGCTGATTAGTGTGCGGGGTCCTTAGGAATTGCGCATCGTTTCTGCGCTTCTATCCCAGGTGCACAGGCAGGTACACCCGTACCAAAACATACTCATCATCTAGTGTGTGGCATTGTTGGGCACGCCACTAGTGGTGGTGGCAACTCTTTCACAAGTAATGGTCATGCATGCATGCAAGCTGTACCTTGGTGTTGTCAGCAGGACCCAGCAGGTCAGGTAGGGTGTGTGACTGCTGACACACGGCTCAGCTGGGGAGTGTCCAGGGGATTGTTTCATCAATCCAACTTGGTTCGCACATGTACTTACACCGTTGCTCGTTCCCCTTATGATGCTGGTGCAGCAGCCATTTTATTCAGCTGTGTGAAGAGCACAGAACGTGCACACTGTTGCTGTAATACCCAAACAGACTCCTTGCATGCACATCAGCTGATGTACAGCGTGGTTGACCCCTTGAGCCATGCAACTCACTGCCTGTCACTGAAGCAGTTGCACACCAGCACTGAGGCGGGTGCACAGCTGGGATGGACCTTTCGCATCACCAGTCAAGTTGGACTGTGCGCACACGAGCTCATTGCCAGCTGTGGCAGCTGAGCTGCAACACGCCATTGGGCTGGGGAGAGCTGCAACAACAGCCGCGCGGCATGTCTCACCCCTCTGGTGTGATGCAACCGCACAATTTGTTGTGTTGCGCCTAGATCATGTCTGGTCCTCACGCGTGGTGCTAGGTGGACTCGTAGCAGTGGAAGACACCATGAAACAAATAGCCTTGCTCGCGCTAGCGGGCTGGGCCTGGGCCTCATGCGCCAATGCCTTCTATTTGCCCGGCGTGGCACCTCAGGATTTCAAGAAGAAGGACGTGATGTTTCTTAAGGTTAACAAGCTCACCTCCATCAAGAACCAGCTGCCATACGAGTATTACAGCTTGCCCTACTGCCGGCCTGAGAAGATCGTTCAGTCAGCAGAGAACTTGGGCGAGGTGCTGCGAGGGGACCGCATCGAGAACTCATTGTACCAGGTGCGCACCTGACACGATGCAGTGCAGTGGCAGCTGCAGCTTGGGCATGCTTGGGGCCTGAGCGCAACCCTGACGCCAGATACCATTGCCCATGTGTTTCTCAGATCCAAATGCGGGTGGACGAGCAGTGCAAGGTGCTCTGTCGCATCGAGTCCCTCAGCTCTGCGCAGGCAAAGGCCTTCCGCAACAAGATTGAGGACGACTATCGCGTTAACATGTGAGCTACCCAGCTGCTTCTTGTTCAAGTTCAGATCTGAGACCACGCAACAGACGCGCCTAGGATACTGGCGGATATGATGGGCGACGCTGGCATTAAATTCTGCTGTGCAGGATCTTGGACAACTTGCCTGTTGCCATGGTGAAAATGCGCAAGGACGACAAGGCCAACACCCTGGTCAAGACTTATGAGCGCGGCTACCCAGTTGGCTTCAAGGCATCCCTGGAGGTGGGTGGACCAGCAGAGCAGGCAGCAAGCACTGCTTGCATACATGTGCTGCACATGCCTGCGCGACATGGGTCATGTTGCATGTCCCATGCACATGCACATGCACACCCGGCTTGCATGGACAGGGTTTTGGCTGTCGCAACCTGACCCACGTTGCAGGGTCAGGCGGAGGTGAAGTACTTCCTTCACAACCACTTGCGTTTCACGATTCTCTACCACAAGGACCTGCAAACAGACCTGGCCCGCATTGTGGGCTTCGAGGTGGAGCCATTCAGCGTGAAGCACGAGTACGAGGCGCCCTATGACAAGAACAGTCCTGTGTTGAACACTTGCAACCCGGGCCGCATGATCTATGTGACGCACGATACGCCCCCGCAACCAGTGCAGGAGGGCGTGGAGGTCATCTTCTCGTACGACGTCAAGTTCGTGGTGGGTCGCGGGTCAGCTGGGCATGTCGCGAATGCAGCGGGGTAGTGGCCGGGAGCCACGACTAACGACTACCCGTTTTCCATGTCGCCCTGCAGGCCAGCGACATCCGGTGGGCCTCTCGCTGGGACACGTACCTGCTGATGATTGACGACCAAATCCACTGGTTCTCGATCATCAACAGCGTCATGATCGTCCTGTTCCTCTCTGGCATGGTGGCCATGATCATGATGCGTGTGCTGGCCCGCGACATCAAGCAGTACAACCAGCTGGAGACCAGCGATGACGCACAGGAGGAGACCGGCTGGAAGCTGGTGCGTGGCAGCTGTGCAGAGGACATGCAGCATGCAGGACATGGAACAGTTGGTACGGGGAAGGGGAGGGGGTGCAAGCTGCGCTTCGCCCATGTGCTGCACATGATGGAGCATGCTGCACATGCTGCGCATGATGCTGCACATGATGCTGTGTCTCTGGGTTAGACAGCGCACACCAGGTCAGCCCTGCAGTTACGAATTAGATGTGCCTGGGGCGAGGAGAATGAACATGCGACGTCAGGACGCAGGTGGTAATACATGTGCAGGAAAGCGCCGGGGAAGCTGATGCACGGTGCCCGTGTTTGCGCGGCTGCAGGTGCACGGTGACGTGTTCCGTCCCCCCCAGAACGCCTCCATGCTGGCCACCTTTGTGGGCACGGGTGTGCAGATCTTTGGCATGGCACTGGTCACCATGATCTTCGCGTTGCTGGGCTTCCTGTCCCCTGCCAACCGCGGCGGCCTGATGACAGCCATGCTCATGATGTTTGTGTTCATGGGCTTGTTTGCTGGCTACTTCTCTGCCCGCCTGTACAAGAGCTTCCGTGGGGAGGAGTGGAAGAAGACCACCCTGCGCACTGCCCTGCTGTTCCCTGGTGCGTGGGGTTCAGGAGTGTGGGAAGGCTTGGTCTGTGACGCCAAAGGGCTGGGTGTGCAGACGCTGGTGTGAGTACTTATATGTCAGATGCTCTGAGGCGTGGCTGCAGAGTGTACAGACACAGTGATGCGTTGGGAAAACAGCATTTGACGATTTGGGGCAACATTTGCATGCGCCTCAAGTGCACTGGTGCGCGGTGCTGATCGCCCGTGCAGGCGTGTGCTTCGTCATTTTCTTCTTCCTGAACATGCTGATCTGGGGCGAGAAGTCTTCTGGCGCGGTGCCCTTTGGGACCCTGTTTGCGCTGTGCTTCCTATGGTTCGGCATCTCTGTGCCCCTTGTGTTTGTGGGCTCCTACTTTGGCTACAAGAAGCCTGCTCCCGAGGACCCTGTGCGCACCAACAAGATCCCCCGCCAGATCCCTGAGCAGCCCTGGTACATGAACCCAGTGTTCTCGTGCCTGGTGGGCGGCGTGCTGCCCTTCGGCGCTGTGTTCATCGAGCTGTTCTTCATCCTGACCTCCATGTGGCTGCACCAGGTACGCACCATGGCGCTCCGCAGTGTGGGACAAACAGCCAAGCAGCCTGCCGCTGGTGCTTGGGGGGGATAAAGGCTGTGTTGCTGTCCTAATGTTGCTGCTCTGCAAGTAAGCAACAGCTTGGCACCGTGCCGCAAGCGCTGCCCTGTCTGGTGCAAGCAGCGTGTGGGGCAGTGTTGCATGGGTGCATGAACGCAGTCGGTGGGGGTGTGGGCAGTGTGGGGTGCACTGCTTGTAGCTGACCTCGCCACATGACCTCACTAATGCTTTGCCTGCGGCTCAACTTGCCGCGCAGTTCTACTACCTGTTTGGCTTCCTGGCGCTGGTGTTCGTCATCCTAATCATCACGTGCGCGGAGATCACGATTGTGCTGTGCTACTTCCAGCTGTGCTCTGAGGACTACCACTGGTGGTGGCGCTCATACTTCACGTCTGGCACCTCAGCCTTGTACCTGTTTGCCTACTCAGCATTCTACTTCTACTCCAAGCTGGACATCACAAAGACGGTGCCCATGCTCATGTACTTTGGCTACATGACCATGGTGTCTGTGTCCTTCTTCTGCGTGACTGGCACGATTGGGTTCTACGCATGCTACATCTTTGTGCGCAAGATCTACAGCGCAGTCAAGATTGACTGAGCGTGTGGTCAAACTTGATGTCAGCTCTCAGTCAACTTGGCCTAAGCTACGGCAAGGTTTTAGATTTGTAGTGTGACACAAAGCTAGAGGTCGCTGTAGCAGCGACATGTGTGCTTGTTCAAGTCTCTCCACCGGGGTCTGAAGCGGTTCACCATTAAGACCAGAGTGCACACAACGCAGTGGATCGCATGCATGCATGCTGTCATGCTTTACAGACATCGCCTGTTCGGCACAGCATAAGCCAGCAGGTCTGGCGCAGGCGTTGCTGGTTGGTGGGGAGAGCTGTGTTTTTGCGTGTGGGTGGCAAGCGGGTTTGGGTGCATGGGGTGAAGCCCGTGCCTGCAGCAAGTGCTCAACACATTTTTTAGTAAACGCAAACAAATGCATCGCTGCCCTCACCGGCTGACCCCGTGACTGACTCAGGTTTGCTGCTACAGCCTTGCGGGACACTCAGGCTTGCTGCCGCAGCAAACCCTTGCCAGCTTCTCATGGCGCATCACACTCACACCAAGTGTCAGCTCCAAGGACCCACATAAGGAGAACAGCTACAAAGACCGCGGTGTTTCGCGGCACATCCCCTTGTTTTGGTAAAACCACCCAAATAATTGTGATCTGGAGGACACCCAAACAGATCCACACCACGATGGCCAGGCGGTCAATGCTGGGCGCGGCATTGCTGCTGTGTAGCCTAGCTGCAGCGCATGCTTCTATCATGGCCATCGACTTGGGCAGTGAGTATCTGAAAGTCAGCCTCATTAAGCCGGGGCGAACACCAATCAGCGTCGTTGTCAATGAGATGAGCAAACGCAAATCACCTGCACTGGTGGGCTTCGTGAACGGCGAGAGGCTTCTAGGCGAGGAGGCATTTTCTTTCTCAGTGCGCTTCCCAGAGACAGTCATTCAGAGGGCCCAGGATCTACTGGGTAAGCCAGCTGACGATCCAACGATTGCCCACATGCTCAAGGACTATGGACTGCCCTACAAGGTGGTGCCCCATCCCACGCGCAATGTGGCGAGTGTTGAGATCAAGGAGGGCGTGGTTTATTCAGCAGAGGAGCTGGTGGTGAGTAGCCTGGGGAGTGGGGAGATGCTCGTGCGCAGCATGCGCGGCACGAGCGGGCGCATGCGGGACAGCACGCAGCTTCGTGCAAGCATGCCGGCATGCCATGTTTGTCATGCTGACAGCTCCACAGCTGCCTTGCTGTCCTTGCCCATGGCTCAAAGCATGCCTCCGCCTGGCAAAGCAGGGCGGGGTATGTGCGTGTACGCTGCACAGCATTTATGCCATGCTGGGGCGCGGCGGTTCGCTGAGTGCACTTGCACTGTGTGATTGCTGCAGGGCTCCGTGCTGCAGTACGCCAAAACCATCGCGGAGGCGCACTCCGGGGCACCTGTGCCTGATGCAGTCATCGCAGTGCCCGCATACTATGGACAAGCACAGCGCCAGGCGCTGGTGGATGCAGCCAACCTGGTATGTGGCACCTGGGCAAACCCTTGCGCTCTGCACCCGGGTGCATGGCACTTCAGTGCAGCAGTGCGGTGGGGTACACACATGCAGCATGCAGCAGCATATGAACTGCTGGCACTGATGGGCTGCGCTGCGCTGCCCGAGGCATTGCCTCCAAAGCTTAGCAGGGTGCCACAGACAGACAGACAGTGTGGTTTTTGTCAGGGCCAGGCCCCATCGGTCCCCAAGCCAAATGCATAACCATGTCACGGCTGCATCTCACACTGGAATCCATGCTTGCACATTCAGACACCGGGCTCGCCCAAGCCCTAGCTGGCTGCCTGATTGAAGCCTTATTCTCAATCTCTGCAGCCACACCACACGTACAAAGGCACACTCCACATGCATCTGGCTGCCTCACCTCCGATCCCTGCAGGTCGGCATCAACGTGATGGGCCTGATCAACACCCACACAGCGGCAGCGCTGCAGTTCGGCATCGAGCGCGACTTCGCCAACAAAACGCAGAATGTGATCCTGTATGACATGGGCTCTGGATCCACCATTGTCTCACTGGTCCGTTACTCTTCCTACACCATCAAGGAGGCCGGCAAGCCAAAGGCCATCTCCCAGCTGGAGGTGCGGCACAAACAATGCGTGCTTGACACGATGAGTGTGCCTCTGAAGTGTGTTGCACAGCGATGGGGCTGGTGGGCACAGGTAGTGTGCACATGGGAGGCCAGGTGGGGAGGGTCTCTCATGAGCCGCCACATCGCCATGCTGGCACATCGGCCCTACATGACATTGCCTTTCTATATATCTAATAGCTTTTATTAGTTTTATAGCATAGATGCCTGCTTCAGTGGTAAAACCAGCTCTGTGTTGTGTGGCACTGGTGATGCATATTCTCTGTATGACCTGACTGAGTACCCGCTGGCTGAGTACCACGCAGGTGAAGGACGTGGATTGGGACGCGGACCTTGGAGCCAATCTGCTGGACACCCTGCTGTCTGAGCACTTTGCCAAGGCGTTTGCCGAGAAGCACAAGCTCAAGGCGGAGGATGCCCTCTCCAACCCCAAGTCCATGGCCAAGATGAGGAAGCAGGTGCGCTGGTGCTGGTAGAAGGGCTGCTTATATGAGGGCTACTTTTATGAGGGCTGCTTATATAAGGGCTGCTTTTGTGAGGGCTGCTTATGCGAGAGCTGGTGTTGTAAGGGCTAGTAAGCGGCTGTGTTTGTCTGCAGGCCTGGGGGTTGTAGATGGTGGGGGTGGGGGATGTGGCTGTGTGGACACAGGGCAGGTGTGATGAAGTGTAGCTCAGGACATGCAACACGCGTAGAGAAAGCAGCCGGTCAGTCCTTGGGCTCAGTGCTTGGTATGCACGACATGCATACCATCCTAACATACCGTTGCCATGGCCCACGATTACCACGCCCGATTACCACGCACGGCAAAATGACCACGCATGGGCAATATGACCGTGCGTGGCCCCAGTTACGACGCATGGGTCAGTGTATGCTGCAGTGCAGTGTAAGCTGTATGCAGTGTATGCAGCAACGTGTCATGCATACTGCTGCTCATCAACAGGTGCGCCGCACCAAGGAGATCCTGAGTGCCAACACAGGTGCCCCTATCAGTGTGGAGGAATTCCATGATGGCAAGGACTACCAGGTGCGACATGCGCACACGGTTTCCGATACGATTCACGGCTTTGAGTAGCTGTTGTGAGTCACTGTTTTGAGTAGCTGTTGTGAGTCACTCTGATAATTATTGCAGTGCCTAGGGAAATTGTTCTCTCGTCTGGTAGGTAGATACTGCAGAAGACTCGGCTGTTAACTGGTGCATTGCTCAAGATACTGCCCGAGACTTGGCATGTTGAAGAACTAATGCCCCACCCACGTCTCCCGCCCCGGCTTCTGCCCAACATCCAAGCACCCCCACACTCACACCCCACATTTACACACCCCCACACTCACACCCCACATTTACACACCCCCACACTCACACCCCACATTTACACACCCCCACTCTCACACCCCACATTCGCACACACACAACTGCATGCTGGTGCCGCTTGGGTGGGATTATGAGGGCCGCGTTCCTTCTCCCACGTTTGCAAGGTTCCAATGCAAGAGGCACAAGGTTGCAACGTCAAGAAGCAAATGCTCGTAATATTATCTCAAGAATCAAATGGTCACGGCAAATGGTCGTGAATTCAAGAAGCACATGGTGTGGGTTACATCCACCCGCGCTGCCTGCAGGCATCCATCACGCGCGAGCAGTTTGAGCAGCTGGCGGGTCCGTTCTTTGAGCGTGCAGCTGCCCCACTGAAGCGTGTGCTGGAGCGGTGAGGGCTGGGGTTAGGCTTCAGGACCGCGCGAGGCTTGCGCTCCTGCCAGACTCGAGCATCTGTGTGGCCTGCAAGAGCCATGCCGCACCGCCACGCTGGCTGCCTGTACTGCAGGGCACCGTTGACTGCATGTACTGCCTCCTTGTACTGCCTGCCGTGTCTGACGCTGCAGAACCGTACTGCCTCCTGGCACTGCTGCAGGTCTGGGCTGAAGCCAGAGGAGATTGACTTTGTGGAGCTTCTGGGCGGCGGCACGCGCGTGCCCCGGCTGCAGGCTGCACTGACTGAGGTGCTGGGTGGCCGCACGCTGGACCGACACTTGGATGCTGACGAGGCGGTGCGTGTTGTAAGGGGTTGGCGTGACATGGTGTAGGGTGTCATGCTTTAGGGCGTCATGGTTTAGGGCGTTTCAAGGTTGTTTGGGCTTAGCGAATCATGGTGTAGGGTGTCATGGTTTGGGGCGTTTCAGGGTTGTTTGGGCTGAGCCACGCCTGAGCGTGTCATGGTGTAGGGTGGCATGGTTTAGGGCGTCATGGTTTAGGGTGACATGGTGTAGGGTGACATGGTTTAGGGCGTTTCAGGGTTATGTGGGCTTGGTGTATCATGTTTTAGGGTGTCATGGTTTAGGGCGTTTCAGGGTTTGGGGCGTTTCAGGGTTGTGTGGGCTTAGCATACCATGGTGTAGGGTGTCATGGTGTAGCGCGTTTCAGGGTTTAAGCTTTAAGGCATTTCAGGGTTGTTTGGGCTTAGCTTATCATGGTGTAGGGTGTCATGGTTTAGGGCGTTTCAGGGTTGTTTGGGCTTAGCGTATCATGGTTTAAGGTGTCATGGTTTAGGGTGTCATGGTTTAGGGTGACATGGTTTAGGGTGACATGCTGTAGGGCTTAGGGCTTTTCAGGGTCAAGGGTTCCCAGGGTTTGGGGTTTCCAGGGTGTTGGGGTTCTGCGGTTTGGGGTCGAGAGTGTGTGCAGCCCTTAAACCGCGGTCATGGCGTGTTTGTACCGCCTTGTGCTGCCTGCCTTGGCACATGTGAGGTGACTGAAACAGTACAGGGCTTGATGTGCAAAGCCTGGCGGCAAGGGGTCGGGTGTGCTGCGGGATGGGCAAGGTCCGACACACACAGCAGTAGGAAGCTGTGCGGTCCGGCAGTACAGGCGGTACAGGCAGTACGGGCAGTACAGGCAGGACTTGTGGTACAGATCGCGCGCTGCCGATGGTGGCCAACTGGCCATGGTTTGTACGATGCCTTTGTACGATCTGTTTGTCTCACATGCATTTGTACGATGTGCATGTCTCGCGTGGTCACTTCACATGGAGTGCAGACCACATGCAGACAGTATTTAGGGTTTAGGGTTTAGGCAGTACAGATCATGGTTGTCGCAGCCACGTGCCGTACCCATGTGGGTCATGAGCTCCATGCTGCACACATGCTGCCACATGTGCCACACAGGTGGTGCTGGGTGCTTCCCTGTTTGCCGCCAACCTGTCTACCTCCTTCCGCCTGCGCAAGTTCGGCATGGCTGACCTCTCCATGTACGGCGTCTCCCTGCGCATTGATGAGGTGCATGAGGCTGAGAAGGTCCCGGAGGCGGCGCCCGAGGGTGGTGACAAGGTGGCGGAGGAGGGCGCGGAGGTGGGTGCTGCTTTGGTATAAAAAGGTTTAGAGGAAAATCTACAGGACACCTTTAGGATTCAGGTTGCATGTTGATGTTTTGGATTGAGGGGGCGTATGTCTCTCCGACTGGTTGATGACACTGCTTCACTAAGCAGCCACAAATTGAGCTCCCGATTTTACTGATGCGTATCGCACCTGCTGTTCTTGAGGCATGCATCCATGACTCTTGTTCCCCGGCTGCGACGCAGAAGCTGCGCAACCTGCTCCCATATGGCAAGAAGCTGCCCGTGAAACGCGTGGTCCACTTCTCCAACCTCACTGCCGACCCCATTCGTTTGACCCTGGAGTACAACACCTCAACCCCCCACGGCCTGCCACCTGGCGTGAAGGTGGGTGTGAGCTCCTGGACAGCCTTCGAACAAAGCATGCTGTGCTCTGTGCTGTGGTGCTGCTGTTATTGTCGTGCAGCCTGTGCATGCGAGCTGTGGTGGTTTGGTGGGGTCGGTTGAGGTTTGGGCCTGCTGCCCTGCGCCCTTCCTGCTGCCCTGCACCCTTTCTTGAGCCGGGCTGCCTCCTGGTCTGCCTTTCTTCTCCTCAATTGTCAACACCTGCCTCACACTCGAGTCTGTGGCAGGGCAAGCTCACAGGCTCTCACATGGCCCACACCACCTCACCACTCCCACACCTGGCCAGCAGGACGCGCACCTGGCATCTTTCAATGTCACGGGTGTGGAAACCGCCAGCAAGCGGTACAACACAAGCGGTACAGTGTCCCTGAAGTTTGAGGCTAGCTTGGATGGCATCCTCAAGCTGTCCAAGGCCGAGGTGGGTTGTGGCTGTGGCTGCAGCCGTTCAAGCTGCACCTATAAGAACCCCAAACTTAATAACACGGCGTTCACAGGATACCTGCATACCGAAACCCTCATCTTGATCAATAATAATTGATAGCCCGGCCTGTAAAGAGCAAGACTTGCGCGAGAGGCGGTGCTTCAATGGGCCCAAGCATTTGTGGCAGACAGCTAGTGGCCTGCTGCATGGGACCAACATCCCTGATGGCGCATGGAGGCACGCGCATCACAGAGGCCATGCCATACTTACAGTTTTTGCCCATCAGATGACCTGTGCGTTGTACTTGGGCTGAACCCTGCACACCCAAAACCCTGTACCTCAAACCCTAAACCCAAACCCTAAACCCAAGCCCTAAACCCTAAACCCTTTGTGCGGCTCAGGCTGTGGTGGAGTACACTGTGATGGAGGAAAAGATTGTGGAAGTGAAGGACGAAGGTGAGTGCTAACCTAGATCCTGCGTGCTCCTCTTATCATATGCTTATAATTAACTGGGACACGCAACGATGGGGGAGCTTCATGCCTGGCATGCGTGCTGCTGAGGCGCGCCGTGCTTGTTCACCCCATGCCCAGTTGTGCGGGCTGGTGGGGCTTTGTGTCACATGTACTTATTGCCGGTCCGGTTTTAGATGTCCGGGGGGTTCACATGGCGAAATGGGAAAATGAA
>QAXD01000172.1:291998-310093 GCA_004335575.1 Haematococcus sp. NG2
AGGGAGAAGAGACGGGTCAGCAGGAGGAGGTCAAGGGGGGGGACGGCAGCAAGGGGGAAGAGGGCAAGAAGGAAGGGGCCAAGCAAGAGGACAGTGGTAAAAAGAAGGAGGGGGCGTCCAAGAAGGACAAGGAGGCAGAGGGGAAGGAGGCCAAGGCGAAAGAAGCGGAGGAAAAGAAGAAGAAGGAGGCGGAGGAGAAGGAAAAGAAGGAGGCGGCATGGAAGGCCAAGGAGGAGGAGATCAAGAAGAGAAAGGAGGCAGAGGAAAAGAAGCAGAAGAAGGCAGACGAGGAGAAGAAGAAAAAGGTGAGGGCCTTGACGAGGCGTTGTCTGTGCATCTCAGATACTCATCCTGGCGTTGTTTGTGCATCTTGAGTTCTCAACGCTCAGGTGCAAGCGCATACCTTGGTTTAGGGTTTAGGATTTTAAAGTTTTTTAAAGGGGTTTATTAGGGTTTTTGTAGGGTTTTAGAGGAGGCAGTGGAAGCCATGCTGGGCAGCAAGAGGACAGGGAGTGCAAGGGGTCTGCTCCAGGCCCTAGGTGTGTGTGCAGGCACCCTGGAGATGTTCAGGATCAGGGCTCTTCAACCATTTTCGGTGTATCCTACGTTCCTAACATGTACATGTATGCTGAGCCCTGGAACCCCGCATGACCCACCCCCTGGCAGGATGAGGCAGCCAAGAGGAAACGGGAGGCAGAGAAAAAGAAGAAGGAAGAGGAGGCAGCCAGGAAAAAGAAGGTCAGGGGGGGAGCAGCTGGGTCATGCATGCGCAAGCATGCATGCGAAGCCGAGCATGCAAAGTCAGGGGTTGGGGTTTTGCAGGTTTGGGGTCCAAGGGCCTACTGTATAGCATGCATGCAGGGCCCTGGGGGGGCATGCGCAAGTTACTGACACTTGACACAGACTGGAACCTGAACTAGAGCAGATCTAAATCTGACTTGGGAATGCCTTGACCTCCGCCCTCTAGGAGGAGGAGAAGGCGAAGAAAAGGAAGGAGGAGGAGAGGAAGAAAAAGGTGGGCGCCGTGGGGTTAGGGTTTAGGCCATTCGGGTCATGGGTGAGGGATTAGGGCACAGTGTGCAGACACCAACACGATGCACACGAGCTACCTCCATCTCCCACAGCTACCACCACCTCTCTCTTTCTCCACCTCAATCCGCCGTCCTCGCTAAGGGCATGGACCATATGAGTATACCCATATGAGCACATACCATGCCCAAGAATCCTAACCTCTGAGCCCTAAACCTCTAGACCCTAAGCTCTAAACCCTAAACCCCTGAACCCCTGAGCCCTGAACCCTAAACATGGGTGGCTGCTTGTGTCGCAGGAGGAGGATGCCAAGCGCAAGAAGGAGGCAGAAGACGTGAAAAAGAAGCGCGATGCCGCCAAGGACAAGAAGAAGTCATACAAGGCGAGCAAGGGGCAGGAGCTGTGAGCACCTGGATCAATATCCAGCTGGTCAGTATCCAGACAAACGTGATGGCTGGTGGCAGCTTCTGACCATTAACCGATCAGGCACGGTGGTTGGAACCCGGTGGTTGGAAGCAGCTTCTGGTCAGATCAGCCAGTGAGCTTAGAGGTGGCACTGATTCGCAACAGTGTCAGACCGATTGGGGGGGTGGGAGGCTTGGGCTTGGGGATTATGAACATCCTGAACCCGCTGCTGGGAGCAAGGCTGGGTATGGGGGGTGGGGGTTGGGTTTGTGTGTGCCCTTGCCGCATGCTTGGGAATCAGGCCGTTCAACCAAGGGGCATCAGGTTTGCAGGCGTATGAGGTTCATACGTGATCCAAGCACCAAAAAACAAAAAGGTCCAAGCACTGACCGCACAGACGTGCCGCCCCCATGGGAAACCCCAGTGGCCTGTCCCAGCTGTGATCAGTGCTGGGGCATGGCAGACTGCGGCTCTGTTATGTAACAAGTGGCACGATCCACACAGCATCTGGCACGATCCGCACTGGCTTATGGCTTCTGTAACAACAACAACAACAACAACAACAGCACTGTCTAATGCCGTTATGGTGTAACAACAACAGCAACAACATCGTCGTCGTCATCATCTGGCACGATCCGCACACTGCATGGTAGCATGGACCGCATGGACCTGTAGATGCATGTCGTGGGATTTGGTGAGGTGGTCACTAAGGATTTGGCGAGGTGGTCACAAAGGCGGCATGGGTTTTACACGAGCACACTCCACGGCAGGCAGTGACTCCTGGCACAAACATCTGAGCAGCCACCGCAGTCAAAAGTGACTGCTGGCACAACTATGCAGACAGTACAGTGTGGCATAAATGTACAGTACAGCCAGTGGTTCATGGCATGTGGCACAACAACAATCAGTGGGCCGCATGGCACAATGGCACATGGCATAAGAGGGCCGTGACTCTGCACTTTCGGCTCCTGTAACATGACAACATATGGCATAACGCATAAGGTATCAGCCCGGCAGCAGGACTTGCAAATCCACTGCTCTCTGTACCGCTCTCTGTACCGCTCTCTGTACTGCCCTTACCCACACCGCAGATGAGCTGCGCCTAACTCAACGTGACTTGTTGCAGCATTTCCCATCAGCCGAGGTGCTGCGATCCCAACCCAGCTGAGCTGCATACCTCAACGAAAACAGATGGCTTGCTACACACGTCAGCCAGCGAGACCAGCAGCTGTTTGCTGCACCCAGGCTGCACATGTTCATGTTCATGTTACACGAGCCTTCAGCCAGTCACGGGCTGATCAGCATTGCGCATCAGCACTACTCAGTACCCCCAAGCCCCATACCCGACACACCCATACCCATTTCCATCCTTTCCATTGCCATGCACATGAGAACCCATGCAGAAGCATCACTTCTGTGACGACGCACCCTAGATGGAGCGCGCCCACACCACCCACCACAGGCATATTCTGTGGCGAGCCATGCTCTAGTTTCTGCCAGCAACACTGGTACCGTCAGGCCCGAAACCAAGCCACAGTTGGCCAACGTAGGCTTGTGCATCACAGACAAGCAAGGGCCATGCCACAGCACAACCTGAGTGAAACATGGCACACTTGTTTCACAGGAACAATTGTTCACAAGAACACTTGGTCACAGAAAACCGGGTTGCAGATCAATGAGATCATCCCCCCACAGGACACTTGGCTATAGAGCACTGAGCTGCAGGACAATCAGAGCCACAGATCAACGTGAATCACAGCACTCGACCTGTCGCAGAGCTCTGGGTGACAGAGCACTCTGTCACAGAACATAACATAATCACACGGCGTTTCACAGATGTTCCTGCATGCCTGACAGCATGTTTCTGCAAGCCTGACAGTCATTGTCCAAACACCTAGATGCCCAGAAAACTAGCCTAGTCACAGAACAGCACCGGGTAATCGGCCAGCTTCTTGCCAGCCTGTAGCATGAGCTGCCGCCGTGCACCGTTCTCCTGCATATGGCCACACGCACATGTGCATGTGTGTGAGTGGGCCCTGACTCACTACGTCACTAGCTTGCGGTGTAGCAACAACAAGAACAAGAACAACAACAAGAACAACAACAATAAGAACAAGAACAAGAACAAGAACGCCACTACCAACAACAACGACAACAACAACAACAACAACAACAACAACAACAACAACAACAACAACAGCAGCAGCAGCAACAACAATATGTGTGAGTGCATGCCACGTTTCAAAAGAGGTGGGGAAGGACGGGCAGCAGGACGGGCAGCACGGGCAGCAGCGAGAAAAGTGGGACAAGGAGAGGCGAGGGTCAGGTTCACAGCAGGTTGTTGTGTCCACTAAATCCAGTCTGATTTACTGCACTCTTCTCTGAACTGCACCTGGCCCACTCGGACACCCTGAGCCCCACACCCTACACCCTAGGCCCTGAGCCGTGAACCCTAAACACACAACGTACACCTCACACGCTGCGCACCTGTGCGTTCCAGGCATAGTCCACAGCCACCAGCAGCTCACTCTCCAGTGCCTTGGCATCAGTGCCTGGGGGCGCCACGCGCCACCTGCATCCGGCCAGACCGCGGTACAGATTGCGGTACAGATTGCGGTACGGATCATGGTACAGATCGCAGTACAGAACACAGTACAGATTGCAGTACATATTGCAGTGCGGGTTGCAGTACACGGGTGCAGCATCGCGCTCCTTGCAGCCGCCCAAGGTTTACGACAAAGATTGCAGTACACATTGCGGTACAGATCACGGCACAGATAGCGGTGCATATTGCGGTACGGTTTGCTTGTTGTGTTGCACAGCTTGGCTTGTTACGTTGCATCATAAATTCATAATGTGTTACATAGCACACCTATATGCAGAAACATCTGTCGAACGCCGTGCTATTGTTATGTTGCGGTATGTAGCACACCTGTAGAAGATGGCGAAGCCGCGGCGCTGCAGCTCCAGCCACGGCACCACCTTGGGCCTGCCCTCCGCGTGTGGCGCGATCCAGCGGCCGCCCACCGCCACATAGTCCCTCAGCCGCTGCCGCAGGCTGGTGCCTGAGCAGGCAATCAAGGGGATGGAGGCAGTACATGGTGGCAGTACATGGTGGCGGCAGTACATCAGGCCTCACCCCGTGGCCCTTTTCAGGGTTCAGGGTTTAGGCAGCGCGAAGCCTGCCCTGGCATGCAGAAACATGTGTGAAACGCCGTGTTAATTATTATTATTATTAGCCCGCCCTGGCACTGCACCCACCGGCCTTGCCCAGGTAGAACGCGAGCAACGGGCCCCCTCCCGGGGCCATCGCCCCCCACTCATACAACCCAGGGTCGGCCGGCACTCGGCGCAGCAGCGCGGGCGTGGTCCCGCCCGTCACCTGCACCCAGTTGCCAAAGCCGTCGAAGCACCTGCGGGGCGGTACAGCGGTACAGCAGTATGATCCAGCAGTACGGAAGGACAGCGGTGCAGCAGTACCATTCAACAGGGCAGAAGGGCAGCGGTGCGGCAGTACCATTACGGAAGGATAGCGGTACGGCAGTACCATCTACCAGTACAGTATGGCAGCGGTACAGCAGTACTGCCCTAACAGGGCAGTAGGGCAGCAGGTACAGCAGCAGCAGCAGCAGCACACCACGAGATGGCCTTATGATAACAAACACTCTGTGATTATGAGTGTGAGACATGACGCACAGTACGTGTAAGACATGACACACGGTACGCATGAGACATGATATACCGTACTGTGCGTGTGAGAAACGATGCACGGTGCGTGTGAGACATGACGTACAGTACACGTGAGACATGATGTACGCTACGCTTGGGAAACGGCGCACGGCAGTACGTGTGAAAAAGAAACGGCACACGGCAGTACATGTGAACAGAACCGACGCACGGCAGTACGGCATACACGCAACACTCACGGCGCGTCGTGCCGCACGATCTCGCGCGGCGGTTTCTTGCGCTGCGTGTACCCCGCCGCACGCCCGCCCCTCAGCTCCCGCACCATTCCTGTGTAGGTGGGCAGGGCAGCTACTAGAGGGTGCAGCTCCTCGCACCCTTCCTCTCCGGGGCCCTTGAACCCCGCCTGCGCCAGCGTCGTGATGTGCACCTTGCGCCGCCTCTCCTTCTCCTTCTCTGCCGCCTCCTTTTCTTTCGCCTTCTTCTCTTTTGCCTCCTTCACCTTCTCTTTCTTCTCCTTTTCCTTCTTCTCCTTCTCTTTTTCCTTCCCCTTCTTGTCTGCGCTCCCTTTGCCTGCGCCGGCCGCCCCCTTGCCTGCACCAACATTCCCTTTGCTGGTGGGCGGCAGAGGTGCTGCTGCCGCTGCTGCCACATCCACACGTGTCACGGCACGTGTACGTGGCCGGTGGGTGGCACCCAACCACCCACCCTCCCCAACCCACCGCTGCTCCTCCTCCCCCTCTCCCTCCTCCTCCTCCCGCCCTTCACCTTCGCTGTCGCTGATCTCGTACACCACGCCACGCCCGCGGCCGGACCGTTCAGCTGCCCTGGACCGTTCGTCTGCCCTGGACTGTTCACCTCCCCTGGACCGCCCAGCCGCCCGCCTGAAGTGCTGCACCAGCGCCTTGGGCACCAGCTTGGACAGCGTGCGCGACAGGCTGGAGCTGCTGGCAGCTGGCTGCTGCTGCTGCAGTAGGTGCTGCTGCTGCTGTGGCTGCTGTGGCTGCTGCTGCTGCTGCTGCTGCTGCTGTGGCTGCTGCTGCCGGCTGCCGCCTCGCACTATGGGGGGTACGGGGGCTGGGGCGGGTGCGGGGGGCGGGGAGTTTGAGAGGTCAATGACCAAGGGGCGTTGCACTGTTTGGGGCCCTGTGCGCGTGCTGTGTGGCATGACTAATTGCTTCTTGCCCTGTCCTGTTGGACTTATTTTCCCATGCTCCTGAAGCGGCAGTCGCTGGGGCAGATGGGTCTTCATGGGTATGGCCCTGGAGCGCATGTGGGGTCGCAGGGGGCTGGTGACCTCCGCGTCAGCCACCCCTGGCCCGTTCACCTCCCTGGTGGGCCGTTCAGGTGCCGTGGCCTCTGTCACGGCTGCAGTGATCCAGGCCGGCCTGGTTGGGGCTGCCTGAGCCCCTACCTGAGCCCTTTTTTCCCACCCCCCTTTTGGGTGCGCAAACTCACAAGGGGTGCGCCCCCCATGGGCCACACCTCGGGATGTGTGACCGCCCCCATCCCCCATATCTGCACCGTTCTCACCCCCCTGGCTGCACACAGACTCGGACACGGCTGGAGACTGCGCTCCCCCTCCTTCTACCTCCTGGAGATCCTGCTTCCCTGGTCCTGACTGGATGTGAGGCGGCTGAGAGGCCTGGCCCTGGTGCAGCCTGTAGCTGCCCGGGCCTTGCAGGGGCTGGGATCCAACAGGCAGGGGCTGGGATCCAACATTCGCGGGCTGGGATCCAACAGGCAGGGGCTGGGATCCAATATCCAGGGGCCAGGATCCAACATCAAGGGGCTGGGATGCAACATGCAGGGGCTGGGATCCAACAGGCAGGGCCCGGGATCCAACAGCACCCTGCACACCTTGGGTGTCCCTAGCTGCACATCCCTGCTCCACTGCTGCTGCCAAGCCCCTGCAGCTGACGTGGCCCTGCTGCTGCTGCTGCTGCTGCTGCTGCTGCTGCTGGTGTTGTTGTTGTTGTTGCTGCTGGTTTGGGTAGGGTTGTTGTTGGTGGTGGTGGTGCTGGTGGTGCTGGTGGTGCTGGTGCTGGTTGTTGTGGAGTTTTTGTTGTTGTTGGTGGTGGTGGTGGTGGTGCTGGAGGTGCTGGTGCTGGTGCTGGTGCTGGTTTGGGTAGAGTTGGTGGTGGTGCTGGTGGTGCTGGTTCTGTTGGTTGTGGAGGTGTTGGTGTTGGTGTTGGTGGTGCTGCAGCTGTTGGTTGTGGTGGCTGTGGTGCAGCTGATTGTGTTGGTGGTGCTGGACGTGTGTGCACACCCCCACAGCACTGTGCGCTGCACTTGCCCAGGGGACCGTATCCGCTGAATCACCATCTCGGGCATGCAGCGGCATCGCAGCAGGCGGGGCGGCAGCAGCTGCAGCAGCAGTGGCAGGATAATCATCAGCAGCAGCATCTGGCCGACCGTCCTTTCCCTTGCCTTTCTTGTGGATCCCCAACAGCTTGAGCCCCTTTCTCAGCATCTGTTTCATCGTGCCCCTCACAGAGGAAGCAGACACGGATGAGCTGGCACCTGCGCCTGTGGAGAGGCTGGCCTGGCCTTGGCTGCGCGTGTGGGGATGCTGCGCCGCGGCATGGGGCCGCATGGACGCAGTGGCAGTCAGACTGATGACGGCAGTAGCTGCGCTGGCGGTTGGTGCGGTACGGATGTAGTGCTGTACCGCCTCATGCTGAGGCAGTACAATGGGGTTGGCCCTGGGGTCCAGCCATGGAAGCTGTGCTTGCATACCACTGGCGTGGCTGGCATGGCTATGGCCAGACACAGCTGTGGAACAGGATTGATACCCGCTACTGCCTGCACTGGCAGTTGGCAGGGGCAGGGCTGCTGCAGCGGCCGCTGCTGCCGCTGCTGCTGCACCACCGCCACCACCGCCACCACCAGCATTGCCATCAGCATTGCCAGCAGCGCCACCACCACCGCCACCATCACCGCGACCGCCACCGCCACCACCAGCACCAGCAATGCCACTGCCACCACCGCCAGCGCCAGCAATGCCCCCACCGCCACCACCACGACCACCAGCACCAGCACCACCACCACGACCACTAGCACCAGCAGTGTGGCCACCACTAGCACCAGCAGTGTCACCACCAACAACAACAGGGTGTCCTCGTGTCCCGTATGGCTGCACACCCGTTGTCGCTGCTGGTGGCATGGCACTGCCCATCGATGCTGCGACTACAGCTGCCAGCGCAACGGCGGCGTGGGCATCTGCTGCTGCGCTGGCGGCTGCTGCAGCTGCTGCAGCTGACCGTGTGTGGGTAGGTGCGTGGGTGGTGGGGGCTCGGTTACTGGCAACCTCTGCACCAGCTGTGGGTGCAGGTGCTGCTGTGGGGACAGAGCCTAACGCAGGCGCCAACCCAGCAGACCCAGCGTGCAGGGGAGCCACAACCTGACCAACGGGGATGAGGGCTGCTGGTGTTGCTGGCAGTGCTGGCGCCTTGGAACCACCAGTTGCTGCTGCATCTGCACTGCCATCTGCCCTGACAGCTGCCTGTGTCTGGCTCCCGTCCCTGCAAGCTTCCCCTCGTGTGCCCGTGGCCTTAGTGCTTGAACTGACCGCCTTGCTGTGCTGCCCGCTGAGCTGCAACGGCTGCTGGAGCAGCTGGTGTGGTCGGGCTGTTTCATGGGCCAGTGCTTGAGGCTGTGTCTTGGGCGGCTTTTTAGCTGGCCGTGCATCTGACTGTGCAGGAGGTGTGCGCTGCGAAGCTTGCAAGGGTGGTGCTTGTGCTGGTGGAATGGGCATGCCCACGCCTAGCGCTGTGTGCTGCACAGCATGCACAGCACCGGGCGTGGGTGGTGCAGCCAGCCACGCTGGCAGCTGGAAGCCATCTGCCTTGTACTGGGCCCATGCAGCGCTGATGTTCTTTTGGGACAGCTTGTGCGGCTTGCACTTGGCTGCATGAACGTGCATGCAACATCGCGAACTCAGAGTTAAACATCATCATCAACATCACCTATCTATGAAAGCGACCATTGCATAAAGAGCACGCTATGAGGAACCTGCAGCACACCTTGGAACTCGTTCCAGCTCAGCCGCTTCTCAGCACCTCCAGCATCTGCACACCCCACGTCCTGCGCGGACCGCGTGTCCTCCATGGCCTGTGCTGCGCGATATTCCCGCTCCCTCGTCTTGGCGGGCATCTGTGCGATGCACTGATGATGGCCTCCAGGGGTTACAAAAGCCCCAAAGCAAATGCAGCTACTGAGTCATGATATATCCTCTTTTAGCACCTGCTAATTACCCTTGCTATGTTAAGTTCCATGCTGCGCGTGGCATGGTCAACCGGCAGCAAATCGAAGTGATGAACAAGCTACTTGATGCAAGGGTTCCTTGCACAGCATGGTTCTGTCGCTGTCTGGTGGAGCACCACAACGAAAATCACTGGTATGGACAACCACGTGCCCACTCTACACGATCGTGATGCCAAACAGAATGGTGGGGGTAAGACGATGATGAGGATCCGCCTCCTTCTGGGCTCGCTAGAGCCGCTACTGCCCCGCGCAGCGGGGGCAATCGGGTTTGCCACCAAAGCAGAGACACCAGCAGGGCATTACACTCCGATCACGCAGCAGCTGTGGATGGAACGCCTGAAGAACGAGACTCTCCCAAAAGCACAGCAGCAGAATGGGCAACATCAGCAGCAGCAAGGGAAGCAGCTGGTGTACAATTTCACGAGCGATCCAGTGCTGAAGGAGTTGTACAGGAACCCATGGGCAAGTACTTGCATGGAGTGATCGCACAATGCAAGCGTGCATGCTCCTTGCCATTTCAGCCATCAAGCTTATAATGCTGCATGCATGCGGCCTTACCTGTGCTCATCATACAGGGAGCCTTACGCATTGGCAGAGTCATGGAAGACCTGGATTCATTAGCAGGTGTCGACGTTGCTTGGGGTCGTGACCAGACTTCACTTGACCTGACCAGACTTGATTTCATTTGACCTAACCTCGGCTGACTGATAACAGGGTTTCCACCTTCCCAGATCAACTGCCTTACACCCTGCCCTAATCCCTAGTGGCCATTACCCTAAGCCCTGAACCTGCTCTGGTCCATGGCGCTGCTTGCAGGATCCATTGCATTCGAGCACTGCATGACAGCGGCAGGGCCACCCCTGCTGGTCACAGCCTCAGTGGATGAGATCACACTACAGCACCCACTGACCATCCAAGAAGACATCATGCTGCAGGTAACATACCCGTTTTGTTGATTGTTTTAAGTAGCGCCTACAGTATATACTTATGTTCATCTTGCTCAGCTCCCAACTAGTAGCTTTTGATTCAGGTTACTCACAATACTCAGGCATTTGGGTACATGAGCGTGTGGGGCCGTGTTACTAAGTGGAACCTCATGGCTCTTGGGCCGGGCGGGGCAGCGTGATGTCCCTGGCGGCACTATTTTATCCAGTTCTTACCAGCATCAATTGGTATTAATCACCATGAACAACTGGATACCCGCCGTATTATTATTTTGTTGTTGTTACTAACTGGATACCTATCTGTTTATGTCACATGGGCCGTGCAGGGCAGCGTGGTGTGGACTGGGTCCTCGTCCCTGGACATCCTTGTCACTCTGAACCAGCCACGCTACACCTCACCCTCCCTCACGGGGCTCTTCTCATTCGGTATGGCCCAAGTGCACTTTGTACGTAATGTGTGAAAATAATGATAAAACAACAACACGGCTTTTAACAGATGTTTACACTAACCCCTACTCGAACTGTCACATACTGTATGCTTGTGCCGTGTGTACACTGTGTGCATGATGCTAACGCATGACGATAACGCATGATGATGCGAATGTATGAATCATGATCCGCAGTGAATCCCGATGAATCCGCAGCGAATCCCAATAAATAATCGTCCGCAGTGAACCTGGACCCCGCCACGCGCAAGGCCACCGCGGTGCGGCCCGTGGCAGTGCCCCCTGCCGGCTCCCCCATGCGAGCCCTGTATGACGAGCGGCAGCGTGTGGCGGACGCGCGCAAGAAGGCGCGGCAGGCGGGGCAGCCGGCGGATGGGGTGCCGCCTGAGGCGCGCGAGTTCATGGCCCCGCTGCTGGCCGAGTACCGGTGGGTGATGGGGTTATGGGCAGCACAGACAGTACAGACAGTACAGGCAGTACAGACAGTACAGGCAGTACAGGCAGTATGTGCTGACAGTATGGGCAGTACATATCGGCAGTACAGGCAGTACGGCCACTTTTTGTTTCCAGCCTGTGCAGCGCCTCAACTTTGTTGGGGCACGCTGTGCTCTGCCAATGGCCTACCCAAGGGCCAGGCTACCTGTGGCCTAACTAACCCCTGGGCCTTGAGCCTCAACCATCAACCCTACATGCTGAACCCTAACCCTAAACCCTGACCCTGACCCTAAACCCTTATGCTCATGCTCCGACGCCTGACTCGACATGCCTGTAATGTTAAGACAGCTGCGAAGTGCCGCAGCCGTCGTGTTTCTGAACGGACGAACATGTGCAATCCTGCACCTTCACCCCTGCACATACAACCCTGCAGCTGCACACCTGCACATACACACCATATACACACCTGCACGCAGGCGCCAAGTGGAAATGCCGGCACTCACAGCAGCAGCTGGGGCCATCCCCATGCCTGCCACCTGCCTCCAGAACACCTTTGTGTGCCAACCACAGCAGCGCAACATGCACGGCCGCATCTTTGGCGGGTGGGTGTGCGTTGTTGGTTGGTGGATCATCATGCGTTATCACCACTGCATGGCTGCACGTACCAGGACGTGCCATAACAGGGTATACATCACAGCTTTCAGGGGGTTGCCGGATGGCCATAAATGGCTTTGTGCGTTTAGAACCCCACGATGCTGCTGCGCTGTTGGTTGTGGGTGTCAATGAAGCTGGATATCATACCTTCATACGGTGTGAAACACATGCTCAGACTGTGTCCCATTCTGTGTGCCCGTCTCTTGAAGTTCTGCGGCTGCTTCAGTGCCGATGATACCAGCTGCTCCCTCTCATCCCTCATGGTTGCCTGCTCTTCCCAGCATAATACTATGATACGTGATACTACATATTCACACGCTCTGTTCGTGCTCTGCCTCACATTCCTGGACCCCGAACCCTGAACCCTGAACCCTAAACCCTGAACTCTGAGCATCCCATGCTTCGTGTGCAGGTGCCATACAGCATGCCTTCTGTGACGTGGTTTGTGTGATGTGCGCAGGTTCCTCATGCGCCGCGCATATGAGCTCGCCTTTGCCACCACCTACACCTTTGGCGGCGCACGGCCAGTGTTCCTGAAGTGTGACGAGATCACGTTCAGGTGAGGGAGCCCTAAACCCTAAAACCCTAAAACCTTAAAACCCTTAACCCATCCCGAGAACCCTGAACCCATCCCAAAAAGAAAGCAACGTACAGTGCTCGTGCTGAGCTGCAGTGTGCCAGCTGCTTGGAGTCATTGGGTGTTGCTGCCATGTCTGTCTCGGTGGAGGATCAGACGGAAAGGAAAGGGAAAGGAACGGGAAAGGGAAAGGAGCAGACGAGCAGAATGGTGTCTTTTGGTTGATTCTTGTGCATGCATGCGGTCCATGAAGTGAATGAAGGGCCTTGACCTTGTGCGACCTTTAAGTAGGTCCATGAAGGAAATCCGTGAAGTAGATCAGATCCCGCTTTCGGCCATGGGGTTTTGGGAACTATGAATGGCTGATGGCTGGCCGCTCCTGGTTGCTTCAGACTGACCCCTTCACCTCAACGCATCACCTAAACCCTAAACCCTAGAGCCTTGACCCCTAGAGCCGTGGACCCTAGAGCCCTAAACCCTAAACCCTAAACCCTAAACTTCTGAACCTCTACACCCTAAACCCTGAACCTCTAAACCCTAAGCCCCAAACAAACTGTGCTTCACCATCTCCCCATTGCAACACACTCCCCCCAGGCGGCCAGTGGACGTTGGAGACCTGCTGCGCTTCCGCTCGGCAGTCACACATACCGTGCCTGACAAGGTACGACGTAAGGGTGACAAGGTGTGACGTGACAAGGTGTGACGTAAGGGTGACAAGGTGTGACGTGACAAGGTGTGATGTGAGGGTGAGAAGGTGTGACGTGACAAGGTGTGATGTAAGGGTGATAAGTTCCTCTGTTTTCACGGTCATGTCGGTCCATGTTCTTTGCTGGTGCTGGTGCTGGTGCTGGTGCTGGTGCTGGTGCTGGTGCTGGTGCTGGTGCTGGTGCTGCTACTGCTGCCATGACAGCACTTTCATTCTTTTCTTTGCGCTTTGTGCGTGCGTGCTGCCCGTGCTGCACTGCGCTGCGAAGTGCACGTGTGCAGTGCATGCTGCGCTATTGTGTGTGCTGTGCGTGCTGCCCGAGCTGCGCTGCAAAGCACTGTTGTGTGCGCTGTGCACACCGCGCTGCGCTGTGATGCTCATGCATGCTGAGGGCACCTTGCCACCTTCCACCTAAAAAGAAGAATCCCTGAACCCAACATCTCATGCGTGCTGAGGACACCTAAACCCTAAACCCTGAAACCCTAAACCCTGCGCAATAAACACAGGGGTTGGTGTCTGTGGAGGTGGAGGCCACAGTGGCCAAGCCAGAGAAGGCGGACTTCCATGTCACGAACACGTTCGCCTTCACGTTCAAGGCAAGCGCTTGGCAACAGCCTGGGGCACAGGAGCATGGGCGCCCGTCATGCATGCGATGATGTCTTGCTTGCATGATAGATGTGCCCTGCCGTGTCATGCATGGGATGATGCACGGTGTATGCTTGCATGATGCGCCCTGTCTTGCTTGCATGGTGTGCCCTGTCTTGCTTGCATGATGTGCCCTGTCTTGCTTGCATGGTGCATGGGACACACATCACATGCTTCGCATGGATCAAGCAGCTGCTGCACAGGCCACAGCTGGTACATGATCACTGTTCACTGAAATGCTCTCTATGATCACTCATCAGTGCATTCATCATCACCACACGCTATCCCTTACATGGCCTAGTGCAGTTAAACCTGCAACCTGCCCATTGTCGTACGCTCATTGCTTACACCGCCTACAGCAGCGCATTCACATCTTCAAGTTACGGTATTCACTGTCTTACACAGGTGGATCTGGCATCAAGCGGCAGGCAGCTTGCCCGCGTGTTGCCCACGCATGAGCAGGAGGGAATGCGTGCTTGGCGTGCACACTGTGAGCTGGCAGCTGCCCCCGCACAGGGGGCATGATTCAGCTGGCGCATGGTTCGGATGGTGCATGCTTTAAGATGGTGCATGAAGGAGCATAGTGGTGCATGTTTTAAGTGGTGCATGTGTCAGAGGGTGCATGATTCCATGGCTCGCGCACAAAACTTAAGGTCCTGTTGGTCTGGCGTCACCACATTCTGATCTGGCCTGTTGTGGTTGGGTCTGGTCTGACCTGGTGTGAGGTGATCTGGACGTTTCGATGCCCCTCGCATCAGGTCATGCATGGATTGCTTTCAACTGACCGCCCGCGTGGCATGTGCAAGGCATGTGTGAGGCACGCTATGGAGCATGCAATGCTGATCAGCCCGTGACTGGCTGTAACATAGCATGTGGCATGTGCAAGTCAGAGCGAGCATGTACTGGTTACACAATCCGCTGCTACTGCATAGAGAACGAGGCTTAGATGATGACTTTTGGAGACTTTTCTTTTGGCCTTTTGGCAATGAAGGTTGACCCTGTCAAAGACAAGGCCGCGCGTCATTTTGGGTCCATTGCACCTGAAGTAATGTGAGCACAGTTGGATGCTCTGTGGTCCATCCCAGTCCAGCTAGCCATCCTTGATTTTTGCAATGGATGCTTGTGTTAGTGCAGCCAGGAAGTGGGGGACATGTGGTTGGCAGCATGCCGTGCGGACACCATTACAAGTGGCAAGATGCTCGCTGCCAGCAAAGCTTGTCACAGGCCCACATACATTCCCCACATACAACACAGCCACAACAATAACCTGTACTTGGGGCACCGACCTCACCACATCACTGACCCCCTGCCTGTTGAAGTTACAATACATACTAGTTATTAAACACAACTGTGTTCATGAGTCTCCTGCATGGTATGTAGCAGCGCTCCACTGTTTTGCTGTGTAGCGTGCAAGACACGTCCTGGTTGGGGATGCAGCACGCCTCAACCTCGCAAACACCATCACACTGGGCTACCTGGCTTGTAGGGCTTGCCTCCGGTTCTCAGGGTCCAGGGGGGTTGGCGCAGCCGCCCACCCCACCTCAGGGTGTGGGTAGGTCGATGGAATCCCCAGTGGATGCGTTGCTGAACGACACCAGCAGCGGCTTGATCAGGGGGTGGTAGTTGTACACCAGTAGCCCCGCCATGAGCACGCCCACGCCAGCCATAAAGGAGGGGGACACGACAGCCGGCTCCTGAGGCAGGGGTGTGTAGGGTTTAGGGTTCAGGGATTAGGATTTCAGGGTTTTAGGGTTTAGAGTTCAGGGTTTTGAGAGTTTAGGGTTTAGGAGTTCAGGGGTTTAGGGTTTAGGGTTCTGTCATGCCCACGGCAGCTGCACGTTCCAAACAGGGCAGTGTGAACAAAGTAACAAGGAGGGCAGTGTGAACGCACCAAGTAGGGCAGTGGCAGTGTGAAGGCAAAGATGGTGAGAGGGACCAAGCAGGAGCCCACAATGGTGGCAGTGACCGCACCCACACTCCTGCGAGGCGTTCATTCAACAGAAACGTGAGGATGTGTGTTACCATGACTTACGCATGTGTCATAGTATTATAAGAATAACACGGCGTTTCACAGATGTACCTAGGGGGGGTTAGTTTCTGCATGCCGGAGCCTGACAGTGTGTGTCATGATGCGGTAGATGTGTCGGATGAGCATGTCGGATCAGCAGGATCGATGAGCTAGACGGCGGAGAGAAGCGAGACGGCGGAGAAGAGATCATGCAGCACACAACCCCGTGTGACAGACATAAAGGTACGGGAGCGCCAGCCCCCGTCTACACAACAACAGATCATTCACATCAATGAACGCAACGAACTCAAGCATATCCAGGGGCAGACCTTACATAGGCTGCTGGAGGCAGTTGATTGTTGCAAAGGCACAGCACATGCACACCTGAACTCCATGTCCTGGCACAACACAGAACATGCACACCTGAAACTCCGTGTCCTAGGCAACGTGTCCCGCTGCAGCGACAAGCGTCGCGCGCAACCCAAGGAAGCAGGAACCCACCACCACCACTACACCACCACCACCACCTCCATCACCACCACAAGCAAACTTTGCTATCACACCACCACCTTTCAGGGGTTAGTAAACGACTAAACCCTGGGTTTACTATCACACCACCACCAACACCTCCATCACAATCACCACCACCTCCACACCCAAGTGGCCGTATCACCCCATCACCAACACCACGACCAAAACGACGAGCACCTTCACAACCAACCGACACTACGCACCACCATCAACCCTAAACCCTAAAACCTAAATAATCCTAAACCCTAAACCCTAAACATCACGCTGCCAGCTGTGCCACCGCACCTGAGGAGCCGCAGCATGGCCACATTGAACGCAAGGTTGAACACCACGTATGCGATAGACAGCACCGGGGCACCTGCAGCAGGCCGGCAGCGGTGTTTGACAATTGTGTCGTTGATTGAAAATTCATAATGATACATAACAAACAAGCTACCCCAAAAAACGACCGTGATAAGGACGACCCCCAAAAAATACCTACCCCAAAAACGACGACCTAACAGCTACTGTGACAAGAATAACAGCTGGGTAAGAGGGGTAAGGCGTGGGGGCAAGGGGTGTTACACTTGAGAGAGCGTGATAGGCACGACTCAGCAACCCGTGCACACACCAGCGCAGTCGGAGCCACACGTGGGCGTGAGCCCCCGGAAGCACGCCGTCCCCTCTGCAAGGTAGGCGGGCAGCTCCGACAGCCGGATGCCGTACAGTGCCGTGGTCATGGGCAGCAGCGCCAGCACAAACAGCGACTGCGCAGCCACGCAACAGCCAGGCGTTTGGGAAGGTTGGGCAGCACAAACAGCGACTGCGCAGCCACGCAACAGCCATGCGTTTGGGAAGGTTGGGCAGCACAAACAGCGACTGCGCAGCCACGCAACAGCCATGCGTTTGGGAAGGTTGGGCAGCAAACGCAGCGACTGCGCAGCCACGCAACAGCCATGTGTTTGGGAAGGTTGGGCAGCAAACGCAGCGACTGCGCAGCCACGCAACAGCCATGTGTTTGGGAAGGTTGGGCAGCACAAGCAGCGACTGCGCAGCCACGCAGGAGAGGGGCACAGCCAGAGCCCATGTTCATGTTCATGTCACACGAGCCTTCAGCCAGTCACGGGCTTATCAGCATTGCACGCTCCATTGCGTGCCTCACAGCCAGTGCCCATGACGTGCACCATTAACGATCCCTTGCACGACGCGCCACTGTAAAGCATGCAACTGCAACACGCGCCACTGCACGACGCGCCACTGCATGACGCGCCACTGCAAAACGCGCCACTGCAAGGCCCCCACTGCAACACGCGTACCCATTACAACACAAGCACCCACTGCAAGGCCCCCACTGCAACACGCGCACCCATTACAACACAAGCACCCACTGCACAACGCGCCACTGCACACTATCCACTGCACACGAATAAAAACGCCTCGCCACCCCGGGGCCTGCCCGCGCCGCACGCACCTGGTACAGCGAGCCAAAGGAGTTGACGATGAAGATGTCCAGGGGGCGCCCCAGCCGCTTGCGCTCGTTGCGGAAGATGACGTCCTGGGGGCACGAAAGCAGCAACGCAGCCCAGGGTCAGGCGCAGGAGGTTGCGCAGGGTGTAGCATCTTCTTATAAAAGGAAACCCATGAAAAGGAAACAACCCCGCAGCTCAGGCGCAGCAGATAACGTCCTGGCAACGAAAACAGCAACGCAGCGCAGGCGCAGGAGGTGGCGCAAGAGATAGTGTCCATGAAAAGAAAGCAACGCAGCGCAGGCGCAAGAGATAGTGTC
>QAXD01000172.1:316120-335510 GCA_004335575.1 Haematococcus sp. NG2
TGCGCTGAGGGACGGTGTGGATGCAGCAGCCACTGGGCTGACGCTGATGCTGCACAGGGGTGATGCACGTGGCTGGCTGCGGGCGTCCCGCTTCCCCCGCCTGCACCGGCTGAGCGTGCGTGTCAGAAAAGGTGATGTGCACCTGGGTGATGCACCTCCCAGCCTGACTGAGATATGTGTGAGGTGTGACTCGGGTCGGTTAATCTGGCCCCCCGCTGCAACCCTGGGCCACCTCAGCGTGCTTGAGCTGCACAACGTGGCGTTGGACCCCAGTTTGGACTGCAGCCAGTTCACTGCACTGGAACGGCTGGTGCTGCGCCACTGTGGCAGCGTAGCACAAGTGCAGCACCTGGGCAGCTGCACACAAATGAAGCACCTGGACGTAAGAGGGTGCATCCATCTGTATCATGGCCTGGATGCTGGGGCCCTGGCACCGCTGTCCCACCTCACGTACCTGAGCTGTGCCCACACGCAAGTGGAGGCACTCCCTGTGCCCTGCCTACCTCCCTGCTTGGTGCACCTGGATGTGACCGGTAGTGGCCGTTCCAGGATGCACGGCCTGCAGCTGGACCTGTTCCTGCCAACGGCACACCCACGCACAGCTCTCACGTACCTAGGGGTGGGCAGTAGCGGGTGGGATGAAGCTGCGCCCCAGGGCTGGGACCTGGCAGCTGTGCCCAACCTGCGGCACCTGGATCTCTCATGCCACCTTGGTCCGGGTGCCGTGCTGGATCTGCGCATCGTGCCTCATCTGACACACCTACAAGCACAGGGAGCGTATTTGTGGGGGCCGGCCGCAGACTTGACCCCTGTGGGGGCGTCCCTGGTGTACCTGGATGTCAGCGACACACTCGTGGAGCAGCTGACCTTGCAAGCGTGTGGGGTGCTGCAAATGCTACGCACTGAAAGGTGCCGGCGCTTGCGCGAGCTGGATGTCTCTGCATGTGTCGCCTTGGAGGCGTTGTGGTGCACAGACTGTTCAAATCTCCTCAGCTTGCACCTACCGGCCACTGCAGCAGCTGCCAGCGCCCTGACCCACCTGGATGTCAGTGACTGCGCCCAGCTCCAAAACCTCCCGTGCATCCTGCACGCCTGCACCTCACTGCAGTGCCTGGATCTCAACCGCACGCCCATCACCCACCTGGACGTGTCACCATTCGCCGCGTCCCTACAACGACTGTACATTTTAGGGTGCAAGCAGCTGGCAGGCACACTGGACCTGCGCGGCTGCACCACCCTCAACACACTGTACATTGGGCACACTGGTCTGTATGAGGTAGATGTGAGCGGGTGCAAGGCGTTGCAGTTCGTGCGCACGAAAGGTTCAGGGTTGTCTGTGTTGGGGGCGCTGCCAGGTGTGAAAATTGTGCGAAAGTGATAGGCAGGCGCAACCCGGTGTCGCCATGTGCCATATGATGCACACTCACTGCGCTGCCGGGCGGTGTGGTTGGGTGGGATGTGACCTTATCATACACAGGCAGCCGCACACTTGACGGGGGTCGACACCAAGGGCGTGAACGCTGATGGAACCAGATGTGCGTGTGAGGTGTGTGGCTGGGGCGCAGGCCGCTGTGAACGGATGGGCAGTGGGGGTGTGACATGTACCACCTGCGACTGGCCAGAATGCTGAGGTGTATGTGAGCCATGCGATGGAGTGCGACCTGAATGCAGCTGGGTGTGAGGGCGTGCTTGGCACACCCAAGCAGCAGGTGCGTGCATGCGGCGGTATATTGAGTTGGGTAAGTCAGAGCTGAACCTGAACTTGGAACTGTAGAACATGCAGATGGGGGTCGCCCTTTGGCCTGTTGTTCATCGGTTACATCATAAGTTGCCCTTTGTGGGACTTTTGGCAGGAATAGCGCTTCAGCCGCAACCGGCCAAGGCTTTGTTAGACGTGAAGGCATGAATGTTTGTGTCCAGGTGTTGACCAAAGTATTTAGCGTGTCACTCGCCCGCCCCTGCCCACAGGCCCATTGACAAACAGCACTAGCAGGTCGCAGCAGAGAGTACAACACAACTCGATGACTGTGCAACCCAGCTGAAAATCACTTCTCTCCAACAGCAACTGTGAAACACAGGCTACACAGCGCATAACAGTTCGACCACAGAAACCTGACAAACCTGCACAGCCACACATGGGTATGCTCAAGCCACAACGCCATCATTCCTCAGCTACTGGTCCACTAGTGGGCGCACGCTGGCACGCAAGCCAGGTGCTGCTACGATGCACCAGCCCGCTCAGCACTGCAAGTCAAATGCAGGCCCCAGCTGCAAAGGAAGCTCAGGTCTGGCCGGGACTGCCCAGTAACACTTGCCCTTGCTGGATCTGTATGTCGACCCTTTGTTGGACCTGTATGTCGACCCATTGCTGGACCTGTATGTAGGCGCTACACTGGAGAATCCATAGAGAATCGAGATAGAGAATCCATAGAGAATCCACAACAACTGGGATGCTGGCACCAGGGTTCTTACGTCCCCACAGCTTGCAGCTTGAGTCCGCACCCTCATGACTGGGTCCCAAGGGTCCATCTGTGCTTTGGGCCCAGTTTATTATCCATCCAACACACGGCAAGCACAGCTTCCATGCAGCCAGGCAAGCCGCAAGACTTAGATAAGGTGAATGTACCTTTCATGTGTCAGCCATGACCCCTGTACATCACCAGGGAAAACACGTGCGGGGAATCCGCCACTGAAGATTGCGACGACAACAGATCAGATCCTGGCAGCAGACTGGCGCTCAGGTCTTGGGAAGAAGACACATCTCGAGTGGGGCACAGGTCTTGGTTGCTGATCAGATCTTGGCCGCTGCCACTGGGCTGCTTGCAGCGGCGGCCCCCTTGCGTGCAGCATCCACTGCGTCTACTGCCCGCACCATCTGCGCGTGAATGTTAGGAGGCGCTGCAATGATGCCCCGGTCCAAGGCCAGGTACCGGCCCTTGGAGAAGTCCAGCCGCCGGCCACCAGCATCGGTCACCTTCCCCCCCGCCTCCTCCACAATCACAAAGCCGGCGCAGTGGTCCCAGATCTTCTCCCTGTGCAGCCATCAGCAAGGGCAGTGACAAAACGCACAAGGTGTGGCGTGAGCGTGCAGCGCCACGGCACCGCGACAAACCATGTTTTACATGCACCCATCCACAACATATATGCAGCCACGAGATGCAGCACCAAGGGGTTTATTTGCTAGTGGGTGATTATTGTGCTTGCTGCACCGGGTACCCAAACTACACCTGGTACCAGAATGGTCAGGCGAGACAGCAGCAAGTAGCTTGCTAGGTGGTGGCGGAAGTTGGGTACGCTCTGAGCAACATCTATTGGGCTAGATGTTGTGCCCAACCCCTCAACCCTCAATGGCAAACACCCTCAACACTGGCAGCTGCTAACCTGCTCGACTGCCCCATGCGTGCTCAGTACTGAAAGGGGGCTGGGTTGAGTGGGCCCTGCAGGATGCAGGATCTGGCAGCATAACATCACATAACATGACATGACGCACTTGTAGGAGGGCGGTGGGAACCGCATGAATATGGAGGCCTCGCCTCGTGACAGGAGCCCATACTTGACCTGGCTGTCCATGCGCAGGGGCTTAGCAGTCACACCCATTTCCTTGGCCTGTGACAAAGGGTGGAAAAGGATGAGGAACGTCACTCAGAAATCGGCATGGTGTGAGTGTGATACAGCAAAGTGAGTGTGATACGGCAAAGTGAGTGTGATACGGCAAAGTGTGATACAATCATGGTGGGGGGTTCCGGCCACGGACATGCAGAGCGGCCATCGAGTGTGCGTGCTGTGTTGCTCATGGCCTGCAGCGTCCATCCTGCTGGTGCAGGATCTTTTGCAACATGTCCTCTGCTGTGCACCTACCACCTCCATCTAATGCCAATTCTCACGCCATCACGGCATCTTCTTATTACTATATCATAACAAAATGCGAGAATAATATGATAGTATTAATAATATGATGAACATGTGAAGCACAGCAAAGCCGCCAAGGGGTGCACATAAGTGTACATAGCACCCACCACCGCAGCAGTGAAGGAATGGTCCGAGTGCCGGCTCTCATAGCTCTCCATGAACCGCGCGCCCGCCATGTCAGTCATGTCAGTCACACTGATGCGTACTGCGTCTGACAGGTCTGCCGCGCCATCCAGTGCCGCGGCGTACGCGCCATGGCCCCTGATGTGTGACCAATGTCCAGTTTAGGATGCGCGGGTCAGGGATCAATCAAGACCTTGCAGGGTCAGGGTGAGAGATGAGTGGTTAGGGAACAGAGTTGAGATGCGAGCGTTTAGGATTAAGGGATAAGGGTGTGGCCGAGGCAGCATCAAGTGCAGCTGTCGGTGTCAGCAGCCAGGCACGGCAGCTCAGGTGCGGCAGGAGGCAGCAGATGCGAAGCAACTGAAGATCCCAACCGTAGCAAACGGCAGCTTAGGGTGATCCATCACAACAGTTCAGGGTGAAGGGTGAAGGGCTTAGGGCTTAGGGTTGAGGAGGCCAACAGCTCCCTACACATGCCATCCCACCCACGCCGCAGCCAGCCATCTGCACTGCCCCAGACCCCTCAACCCTGAACCCTAAAAACCCGAGCAGTACCTTGACCCCAAAACCCCCAACTCGTGATGCATTTTTTCAGTATTTGGTTACGAACACTAAATGATACTGTAAAGAGTAAAAGTAAGTGGTGAAAGTGAAAATATGCAAACCCACCTCTGCGCCAGAAACAGGCAGCCAGTGCCGTTACTGTCACCCAGGCGGTCAGCACTGCCAGGGCCCCCGTCATCGTCCCCCACAGGACCCTGGGGCAGGTTGGGGCAGCCCAGCACCCCCAGCTCCACCTCGCCATCCTGCGATTGTAATAGCAGTAATAATCATATCAATAGTCATAATCACACCTCCGTGCTCTCACTCAGTTTGGTTCAGACCTATTGCAAACAGACTACAAGGTTGCTCTACATCATATGCACTATGTAAACATGTGGCAAACACTCCGCACCTGCAGCATCCCCAGGCACACGCTGTACTGCCGCCCGCCCACAAAGCCGCGCGTCCCATCAATGGGGTCCAGCACCCAGTGCCGGCCTGAGGGGCCCCCTTGTGATGCGCCCAGGTCTGCATGCACGCAGCAGGGCAGCATGTGTGTCAGCTGCCATGCATCCCTGCATGTGTGTCAGCTGCCATGCATCCCAGGCATGTGGGTTGCATGTGGGTTGCATGCAGTAGGACGGCTTGCGTGTCAGCTGCCGGCTTGTGGCAGCTGGGTCCCAACATGGCCGTGCATGCAGCAGGACGGCATGTGCATCAGCTGCCATGCGCCCCTGTATGTGGGTCGCATGCCCTGCAAGGCTGCAGCCATGCAGTCTCCACTCCGGCGTGTGCCCTCAACCCTCAACCCTGAAAACCTAAACCCTAAACCCTACATCCTGACCCTTAAACCCTAAACTCTAAAACCTGGTCCTCAACGTGGCCGTTGGTGCACACAGACAAGGGGCGCATGGCAGCCCCCTTTCCCTCCAGCCTCCTGTACATGCACCTCTTCTGGGTTTAGGGTTAACATGCACCTCGGAACACATACATCCTGTACATGCCCCTCTGAACACCCTGTGCTGCTGCAGATGCGACCGCTGTGCAGCAGCCTCAGTGCATCCCCTGGAAGGCCTCACACGCAGCCTGCACCTGGGGCCCGTCCCACACTATTCTGGCCACTAACTTGCAACCACAACAGGGCGTTTCTACCCGCACCCCCTTCTGACAGGTGTCACGGTGATCGCGGAATGTGCCACAGATGCGCAAGCCAGAAGCCAGACGGCCCACGCACCAATGAGAGCAATGACGTCGTCCGGAGTGAGTGCAGCTGAAGGGTCCTCCTCACGGATGACCGAGTTGATGAGGTCCGTGATACGCAGCAGCATGGCACGCCCCTCGGGAGCCCTGCACATATGATCAAACATGCAGATGCACGTCGCATGCAAACCGTGTCGGGTCACATGCCCAACCCCTCAAGACCACGCCGTGTGCCTAGCCTTAAATGCGGAGTGCGACTAGCGGGGCACCACCAGGATCGTCAGACAGACTGACACAACGTCTGACTCACCTCAGACTGACTGAGTCCTCCTCAGCAACCATGGACAGGCGCCCACCTAGTGTGGCTGCAGGAGAGCGCTGCAGTGACCATGCAACCACAGCTTGTGCAGCTGCGGGCAGAGCATGCCGACCATGGATGAGAGCATTGATCACATGGATGATGTTATTGATACAAAATCTATCTAAAAGAATCCTTCCAGCACATGCTGCACAAGCCTGCAGAGCTGCATGCAGAGGGCCCCATGCACCGGCGACGTGGTAATCTTCATGACACGCAATGCTGCAAAGCCTGTAATGCTGCGTTTGTGGATGGCATGGAGTTCTTCAAGCACATGCTGCAGTGCTGCAAACCACAAGGCCAACTCACCGTAGTCAGCCACGGTAACAGGGGAGTCATCCTGCTTGTCGACCTTCTCTGCCATAGTGAGCTGGCGCTGCACAAGCTGCAGGGCAACCAAGTAAAACACATTGAGCATTGTCCTTGATTTGTCTTGGGCCTGCCAGCCGTTTCATTCTTCATCATTCAGTAACTTTGTGAGTGGTCGCATGGCTTGCAATGATGGCCTGTGCCCAGCATCTCAGCTCTACCAGCTGGAGGATTCATGGAGCAACACGGGAAGCATTGATCAAATGATCTTAAACATGTCAGCTGCTTTGCAGTGCACCATTGCTGCACAAGCCGCATGAGGTGATGCTGGCTCATGTTCATGTGGTTGCACATGTTGGTGCATGGGGAAGGCATCTCATGCAGCGACGTTCAATGCTGCAATTCCAGCATTACATGCCGGCATATCCTTCAATGCTCGCTCATGCTACTGCTGAGTCAGTGAGACGAGGTTTGTCAACCCCATCCGCTCGGCGATGCGCGTTGGAAATGAATTGACAATCAATCCAGTTGACTCACAGAGCAGAGCTTGGAAGCCAGACGTGTGGCCCGGGCAGCTGCCTTCAGCTCCTCTTTGTACCCAACATGAGCGCCTCTCCCAGCATGGCAAACCGGCAGCTGTCGCTGCGCAGGCCTGAGCTTGGATGCAAGGGGGGTAGGCCTCGGGCACGCAGGCGCGAGCATCGTGTCGGTAGTATAGGCCAACGTTTCCGTGTGGGCGACGGCGAGCATTCGATGTGCAGAGGAAGAGGGCACAGAACACTTGCAGACCCTGGTCACAGGTTCAGGCTGGGCGTCTGAGTTTGCGTCGAGTTCTGCGCCTCCGGCCGTGCGCGCGCACTTGAGATTTTAGTAAAAATGATAGACTGGGGTATTGGAAGCGCTGCAAACGTCCTTTCCTTTTGCTGTAGCTTTGTCCTCCTCCCTCTTCCTTCATTGCATGTGATCTGAATCTTCGATTGTTGGACGCCGCGACCTCAACAGCAAGCGTCCGTGGGGCGAGCTGTTCAGGCCTGCATTTTCAGAGCCACTTTTGCATGGAAAGGGCTGTGCTTGCATGTTTGCTGTGCTTGCACCAGGTGTAGCAGGTGCACGCTATACAACGCTGTGGCCAGTCCACAATGCACTTTGCATCTTGCCTGCAGCCTGGGCTTCCAGCAGCTGCAGAGCCTGCAAGTATGCAATCGCACTCAGGGTTCTTGAAGTCTGGTAGTAATGTTGTGCACAGAGCAGCTGGTGGCGCTGCTGGGAGCTTGCCCCATCGTAGCAAGCCGCGAGATGCCCTAGGATGGCGTTATTGCCGTGATATTCAAACATAGCATGCATAACAGGCATTGGGACAGGCATCGAAAGTGAAGCAATCGCACTGGCTTGAGGCAGGCTTCCATCTCATGCATGCATCACAAGAGAACAATGATAAGCCCAAGGTCCACGCTACCACGCAATACAGTGTGTTTTGGCCTGCACCACACTGATGTGGCACTGGCCAGACAAGGAACACATTGCTGGCACAGCGAACACGGTGGTGGGACAGTTACAACAATATCTGAGTGGATTAATGGGTGTGTGCTGTCATGCTACTCCGGGTTCGACACCCTGCTTGCGTCCCACAGCATGAGCCAGTCAAGGGCCAGCAAGCCGAAGGTTCTGTTTCCTGATCTGAGCCCACACTCTCCCCATGCCCCAACATCCAGCACACACCCTGGCTCCTGCAATACGTCCATACATTCATAGTTCGGCTCCTTTGCTACCATCCGGTTTGACATGGACACCAGCACAGGGCCGTAAAATGAAATTGAAATCCCCGCGCCCTGAAACGCTTCTTCACCTGATGCAGGTCCAACCATCCGCCAACCTGCCACACAACGATCCATACTCCATACATACCAGCCAAGTCCTGCGGGCGTGAGCCATGGCAGTGTTGCGCAGCGAGCCAAGCACTTGCCACTACTGGGGTGGTAGGATGCAAGGGAAACGGTGACATGGGTGATGCGCGCTGCAGCAACAGTCCCGAGGTGGGAGCAGGGGCGCTCACCCACAGGCGATCACTGCAGCACGAAAACAGATAGGCTCACAATCCAACCATGCGCTCCGTCCTTGGAACCAGAGCCGGACACATGAGCATCACCACTCCAACAGTATAAATTGGCAGCTGCCTAAGCAACCGCTGCGCCACATGCCACGCCACACACCACAGCTGTATGTTGATCGTCCTGCACCTCGCACACCTTATCACACCGACAGCAGGGCTGTGCATGACGTCGCCACAGGTGCCTCACCCCACCAACTGGGACCTGTGCACTGCTGTCATGCGCCACAATCATACTTGAGCACACTAGGCTCACATCTTGGCCAACCAACCAAGCACCAAAACATACAGCTGGCCTCTTCTCCACCGTGCACTACTGTGTGCGTGTCTGGCATGTTGTTACCCTTCAACCCTCTGTCCTTTCCCCAAACAACAACCAGAGGATCATCCCGTGTAACACTGATGCATGCAGCTGCATGTTCATACCGTCTTAGGCTTCTGAAGGGCATGTGCCAGGCAGTGTAAGATATGGACGCAATCCTAGCACACCAGCAGAAGCAGCACTAAAATGCAAGCACCAAACCCCATAAACTTTGGCGAATGGTGGTGGGGGTGGGGCCCCGCAGGCCCTATCAAAGAGGGCTTAGGGCAGAGCACGGAGCGCACCAACCGTCATGGTGTCTTGTAAGAACCATTCAGTTTTGAAAGTATGAAACGATTGGAAGCGGCTCATGAAGATCAGCATGCTGGCTGCCGAGCTGTGGACCAGTGCGAGTACTACAGACCAGGCTTCCCGGCCGCATGGTTACGCATGTATCAGACACTCAGCCAGCCAGCCATGAGCAAATCTCTGGCAAAAAGGATGAAAAAGGGCCCGCGCTCTGGCAAGTGCCGCGTACACAAAGCCAGAAACCAGCCCCCCACGCACACACACCAGCCTTTTCCCCCAGGCCCCGACACACGCACACGCACACACAGATGCACCAGAACCTATCCAAAACCCCCCCGTCGCAGCCGCCCATGTGCCTCAGGTTAGCTTAGGCACGTCGGCAAAGCAGGAGCTGCGTGCCATGACTGCCATACCCCCCCCACACACATGAGCACCACTTCTCCAAATGTGTGAGTTTTGATCCATCACAGTAACCGCATACGCAAGGCCATGGATCAGGACACACGTGCATGATGGGGTGTTCCTTGGGACTGTCGCTCCCACTGCCTTAGGTGAAAGAGGTTTGGCGTGGCCAGACCCAACCACCCGCAGCCTGCCCTGTGCATCCACCCCAGCAAAAGTTTCGTGGGCATCGCCACAGCATTCCGAGTTCATGTCATGCACGCGCATGCAGGCGCACAGATGCGCGCGCTTGCGCGCAGCACCGCCATGGCCACAGCCGCCTCAACCCAGCGGTGCCATCTCTGCCAGCCAAGGAACTCGGCTTGCAGGTGAAACACCAGGGGGAAGCAGGCACCTACCCCGCCTCAGGCCTCAGCCCCATCCGCTGTGCTGCCATCCGCCACAGCAGCCGCCCTGCCTACCAGGCCAGCACCGGGCGCAGCAGCAGGTGCAGCGGCATACGCCTCCACTGCCTCAATGCTGGGCCCTGGCAGGCCTGGGGCACCATCCTCACCGACAGGAGCGAGGCCGCTACCCCCACCTGAGCCACCACCCTCCATGCTTGGCCCGCCATTGCCACCAGCCGCTGAGGTGCCGGGGGCGGTGCCCCCTGCTGCCCCAGGACTGGTGGGAACAGGCCCAGAGCCGGGGCCGGAACGGCCGCCGCCGCTCTTGGGCCCCGCAGCCGTCTCTGAGCGCACGGGGGTCTTGGAGGGGGACACACGGATGGGCAGCGAGCCCAGCAGCGCGCCTGAGCAGTTGAGTGCGGCCATCGCGCCGTCCGCGTGCACAAACTCGATGAAGGCGATGCGGGTAGTGTGCGCGTAGTCTCCCAGCAGCCGCAGCTTGGACACGGGCCCTGCGCGCGCAGCGTGCAAGAGCGCGCCAGCATTCAGGATAGAGAAGGGATGGAGAAGAGATGGAGAAGGGATGGAGAAAGGATGGAGAGGGGTGGAGAAGGGATGGAGCAGGGATGGAAAAAGGATGGAGAAGGGGTGGAGCAGGGATGGAGGAAGGATGTAGAAAGGATGGAGAAGGGATGGAGAAGGGATGGAGAAAGGATGGAGAAGGGATGGAGAGGGGATGGAGAACGGATGCAGAAGGGATGGAGAAAGGATGGAGAAGGGATGGAGAAGGGGTGGAGAAGGGATGGAGAAAGGATGGAGAGGGGTGGAGAAGGGATGGAGAAGGGATGGAAAAAGGATGGACAAGCCTCTGGAGGAAAGGATGGAGAAGGCCATGCCTGCTTCTCCCAGCATGCCCCAGCCTACCCCATCTTGGCTGCCCAGCCCATGGAAGGCGTGCAACACCCCAACCCTGCAGCCTGACCCAAGGGCCAAACTGATTACGGTGCGTGGGAGGCTGCCCAGCAGTATCCCAGGAAGCGTCCTTCCCTAATGTTCACTGCATGCATGGGAGCGTAGACCCCCCAACCCCTGAACCTGAAGCCCCGGGCCACACTCACCACACAGCTGCTCAAAAAACGCGCGCACATCTGAGCGGTCCACCTTTTTGTCAATGTTGGCCACGTACACTGTGCGGCTGCAGCGCTCAATCTGCAGATGGTCAGGTGAAGTACAGGGTGCTGTTAAAGCAGGGTTTTTTACCACAGGGTGATGTGGTAATAAAGCAAAGCCAGGCGCACACACTGCTTCCATGTTGAGCATGAGGTACGTGTGATGTTGAGCATTAGGTATGTGTAATGTTGAGCAGAATATACGTGTGATGGCCGCCCATGCCTCCCATGCTGGCTCGCATGCTGCAGTCCTGGATCATCCAGTCACCCAGCTGGTTGTTATACTGCAGTCCTGTTTGCCATGTGCCAAGTGCCATCCCATCTCCCCATCTCCGCCCTGCCCTCTCATCTGCCCACTTGCAGAGCAGCATGCAGCCTCATGGTCCCCGCCCTTGCTTGCCGGGCATACCACCAGGGGCAACATGACGGCGTCGGGTCCCAGCATGCCGCCTGGTCAATGAATCATGTGCTGTCATGGCATGCTCGGACCTGCTGCACTGTGCATGCGGCATGTGGCCCCCCCCTGGATGTGGCCACCAAGCCTCGAGCCCTCTGCTCCATGCCCCATGCCTGCCTACTGTGGCCCCTTGATGTGCCTGCCGCACCCCACCACCACCACCAGTGTGCCTGCTGTGCTTCGTGCCCCTGCCATGCAGCTGGTGCAGTGTTGCAGCACTTCGCAGTGCCCACGTCCGCGCCCGGCACCCAACAGCAATTGTCAGACATGATACACGTCATCGACAGATCAAGCCCAAGTCCGGTGGCAGCATCATGGATGCAAGCACACAGCACACAGCACGCGCGCACCTCGTCATGCGACCGGGGCATAAGGTCCTTGGACACGGGCATGATTGCAGTCTTGGAGGGCAGCACGCGCAGAGGGGAGCCGCCCAGCATCGTCCCGTTCTTCTGCAGCGCCTGTGCAACAGGACATGCAGCAACAGCAGCATATGAGGGCCAGGCAGACGGCCGTGCTTCTATTGCTTATTCTATGGGAAGAGGAGCAATGGCCAATGGGTACACAGGAGCAGTCGTACAATGACCCGCAGCGTGTATGCAACCATGATGCACACCAGATGCATGCCATAGAACTGCATGGCCCATGTTGATGGCTCGTGCTGATGGGCATGAGCAGTGGCGTGATGCACCCTCCAAGTAAGAAAGATTGGTTGCACAGCAGCTGCAAGATTCACCACGATGCGCTGCCCTGCCCAGCACTGGCCTTGCACCTCAGATTCCGGACTGGTGTTGTGCATGTGCTGTGTGTGTGCGCCATACATGCTGCTGCCTGCCACGCACCCTCTGCGCTGCGTCCACCTCTGAGAACTCCAGGAATGCAAAGCGCATGGCACTGTTGGCATCACCGCAGATGCGGCAGTCAACCACACGGCCGCACTCTGAGAAGAAGGTCGCGAGCTGCTCCTCCGTCACCTGTTAACACGATGTGCCGCACATGAACATGTGTGGTGAAGTGGTGATGGCGCCATGATCAACACAAGCAAACAGTACAGGATGCAGGCCACATGTGGGTTGCAGCGAGGTGCACGGAATGGCACTGGCTGCATGGAGAGCCGTTGACTTCACAGGTCACAGAACGTTCCACCACAGCTGCGCCTAGTGCTCCATGATCTGCTGCTCAAGTATGTAGCATGTTGACGACCTTGACATGCATGCATTAGCACTTGCTGCTGACCCTGCACCCATGAAGACATGCTGCAATGTGCGCCCATGGTGCCATGGACCCGTTGGTCTCAGCTGTGCGCAAAGCTCTTCCCGTGCTGTTACCGCTACTTCAGCTATGCTCCCAGCGCGGCCGTACCTGCAGATCGATGTAGCTGACATAAATTGTGCGCTTGATGTTGTCCTCCATGCCTTTCTGATTGCGTCGTCGCGGCTGCTGGTTTCCTTGTGACTGCTGCTGCGGCTGGGGCTGATTGTTCAGGATGGGCTGCGGTGGAGGCGGTGGCCGGGTTTGCGCCTGCACAGAACCCAAAGCGGGCGCCATTGGGCCTGGGCCGGGCATCCCGCGGTTGTGGAGGCCCTGCAGAAACAAATTGCGTCATCATCATGGGCCCTGCTGAAGTGAATCTGGGTACGCAAGAGGCACACGGAACGCACCCGTCCCAGCTGGATTCCAGGCCCTCGTTGTTGTTGCTGTGCTGCGTAATACAAGTCATGTGGAGAGAGGCCCCCAGCTCCAGGCCAGGGTGCCCTGGGCCCATCGCCCAGCACCAAATCGTTTCCGAGTCGATCCGCCAGATCTGCACATGAGCGTAGGCGGTCAGAGCAGTGTCCCAAACATGCACCCCAGGACTGTACTACAGCATACCATTTGGGGATGCCAGCGGCGTGCCGAGCCCCTGGAACGCTGGGGCTGTTGCTGCAAAGGCCGGCATTGCGCCTGCAGTTGAGTGCACTGTGCATTGCATGAGTGGACGACTTTGCAAAGCTTCCAGGCTTCTGGCTGTAGCCAGCTCGATGTGCACCTACCCTGAATCCCGATGGGCAGCTGGAAGCCCGGAAAGCCCGCCGGCAGCTGACCCAGGCCCGCCTGTGGCATGAGTTGGCCTGCATGCGGATTTGGGATGTATACAATGCTCAGGCGCATGCGGGCTGAGATGCGCAAGATGCAAAGGTTACGCACCGTATGGACTTGGCATCGGAACTTGCTGGTCGCCCGGCTGTGCCCCAGCTGGCCACCCAGGGCCAGCATACATTCCCGGGTATCCTGGATTCATCTTCACGCCATCGCCTGATTTTTATTTGTGATCACAAAAGGCGAGTCGTTGCCACACAAGCAGTAGCGAAGGAGGGACCAGAGTGGCTGACACCCCGGTCATCAGTGCCCGCACATCCACGCAGACAAGCATGTGTGCCGATTGTTCAGGATGACGCTAACTCAGTGACTCATGCACTCATCACCTGGTACACCTGGGCAGCGTGCTGCCCTCACCGCGTTTCAGTGGAGAATCGAGCAATGCATTCAGTATGTATGCCCACGTGCTACTGTCCATAGTGATGTGATCATCATCTGAGTATGCAGCTGTCAGCAAAACACAGCCACGCACCCCGACAATGTGCAGGTTGCTGGACAGTTTCAGGGTGCTGTGCATGTGCGCATATTGCCGTGTGTGTCCCTGACCCTGTGCGTGTGTGCAGCTCCTGCTGTGCATATGCTCATTCAGCTGCTTCTCCTCCGGCAAACATGCTGATCACAGCTCCCTGCCCCAGTTGCATGCGCAGCTTTGGTAGTGCTGTTCATATGGTGCAATGCAAGCAATGATAAACAAAATCCATGCCCAGCCAGGTGAAATGCAGCATTGGGCAGGAGCTGGCACCTGAATGCTCAACTGTCGCACACCACATCAGTGACAGCTGTATCTTATTTAGCGCATTGCAGGCATCCTCGCCATAGAACGTTGTGACACGCCTGGGACTCCTGGGTGTCTTGCCGTTGATGTACAGTCGTTGTTTTCATTCCGCCAAACACGAGGGCAGAATTCACGAGCAAGGGAGCCATCTCACGTGGCTGAGTGAAGAAGTACAGCAGTGATGAGCTGTTTTGCTTAATATCTGACAGTCTTATTCGTTTGGGGCAGTATCCAGATGAAAAGCGCTGAAGAGGCCAGCCAGCAGTACAGGGCCGACGCCTACGGCGCACACTGGGACGAGGTGTATAAAAAAGATGGGAAACAGTTGGCACGTGAATGGCACTGCGAGTTCGACCATCTCACGCCCATCTTGGAACCCTATCTGGCGCAAGCTGCGGCGCTTGACTTGCTCCCAGAACGGAGAATAACTCACGACACCAACTCTGGCGCCCCATGCAGCTCGACCAGGACAGCCATGCGCCATGCTGACAGTGGCACTCCCATGCGCCATGCTTGTCCAGAGGCACCCATGCAGCAAGCCAGCCCCCAACCAGATGGGCTGGGCATCAACCAGACAGCATGCAGCTGCGCTTCTGCCGCGCATGCAGGCAGTCAGTTACAAGGAGCCCTTGTGGTTGATGTCGGTTGTGGCTCATCCACTATGGGAGTGCAAGTGCTGCAGGCAGGTTGGGGCTACAGCCAGCTGCTACTGCTGGATGCTTCCGCAGCTGTACTGCATGTGCTTCAGGAGCGGTACGATTCAGGGGCAGGGCGGCAGCCTCATGGGGCAGTACAAACAGTCAGTTTTGGAGTGGGAGGGACACATCACGATCAACCAGGCCACAGGAGCAGCCATGCCAGAACACCACTTCAGCAGCAGCAGCAGCAGCAGCAGCACCAACAACAGCGAGGAGGAAATGGCGAAGGGAGCCCACCCAACACATCAGGAGGGAATGGGCGCCCTACAGCCACGGGTCAACAGCACATTGGGATGGTACTAGGGGATGTGCGTGCGCTCCCCCTGCGCAATGGATGTGCGGCAGCAGTGATTGACAAGGTGCGTACCTTACTAACCCCTAGCCCCCTTCAAAGGGTCTAGTGTTACAGGGTTCAGGGTTTAGGGTTCTTTGAGGGTAAAGGTATAGGCTTTCAGGGGTTCAACCCTTGGCGTGTTCATGCACGGCTTGAAACTGTCCCGCTTCCTCCCACGCTCACGCATAAGATCAAACACTCACACATGAAGTTGAAGCACTGTTTGTCGTTCAGATCATGTGACCATGCCAGCGGTATGATGTGTACATGTGTTATGGTGCCGCTGGTATGATGTGTTATGGATCTGATGATGCTTGCAACCCCCATCTGCATGCGCCATCTCCGCGGTCCCTATGCACCTCAACGTGTTGTTTGTTTTCCATCACGTTCTGGGGCAGCACTTGGCTCCCTAGATCCTTCTGCCAGGCCCCGGCAGCTGACAGCTGTGATACGCCGCTGTTACGTTCAGTCCGTGGGCTCATCCAGAGCCTTCATAACCTCAGCTGACTTGGCGTTCATCTCAGCAGACTTGGCGTTCATCTCATCAAACGTGGCATTCATCTCAGCTTCCACCTTCCCCTGCTCGCATGCCCAGGGCACCTTGGACGCGCTGTGGAGTGACACCGACAAGGCAGCCATGCTGCAGGAGATGGCGCGTGTCCTGGCCCAACCCTACGGGGTCATCGCGTCCATCTCCTTCGCTTCCCCTGCACGGCTGGCACTGCTTGAGAGGCATGCACCTGCTGTGGGGCTGGCCTGGCGCACGTATGTGGTGGGCCAAGGGGACCCTGCGCGCGGCCATGAGGTACGTGATGCAGTCACACGACTTCACTCTTACAAGTAGTACGCTTGTAAGGTGTGAAACGCCATGTTATTATTATTACTTTAAGTAGTACGCTTCTGTTGTTTTTGTGGTAACACCCCCAGGCACTGCGCCAACGCTGTCTCTCTGTGTGTGCTGCGCGGCGCTGCTGTGGTGTGATGTGGTATTGTGTGGTTTTGTGGGGTGGGGTGTTGTGGGGTGGGGTGTAATGTGGTGTGTTGGGGGTGGGGTGCGGTGGGGTGCAGTGCGGTTGGTTCTGCTGTAGGCCCATCATGCCCGTCCCTAGGCCCATCGTGCCTTTGCGCTGCTGATATCTGCTGCTGATTTCTGCTGTTGGGTCTGATCTTGGGTCTGCTGTTGGGTCTGCTGTTGGTCCACCGTTACCGTTATTGTGTGCTGTTGGTTGGTTCTGCTGTTGGTTTCTTCGCTCGGTTCCCGCTGTTGCTTCGTCCATGCACGGGCGAACACCACCTTTGAACCCCTCACTTGCCAGAATCTGCACCTTGATTGGTACACCTCAGCATCTGCACCTTCTGTGAAACGCCGTGTTGCTACTATTATTATTACTATTATTATCAGCATCTGCACCTTGATTCATTGGTGCACCACAGGTGCGCTTCCTCACGCTCCTGGCCCGTGACTTTGGCGCTGTGCCGTACACGCCGGGCGCTTTGACCACCCAGCTGCTGGCCAGGGTGCGAGTGACGGGGAGCTTGCTGGACGACGGGGCAGAGGAGCCGCCGCCTGTGCCCCTGTTTGACTGATCATAATAATAACACGGCGTTTCACAGATGTTTCTGCATGCCTGTGCCCCTGTTTGACTGAGCAGTTCAACAGGAGACGTTGCCGTCATGGCTTGCTTGCTGGTATTACGATGGCAATAGGCACTCTAGAGATGTTACGGCATAGGCTCCACATGCCATATGGACCGTAACAGCTGGTGCTGCGGTGACTTGCTTGCTGGTGCTGCTGCGGCTTGCCTGCTGGTGCTGGGGTGACTTGCCTGCTGGCGCTGCTGTGACTGCAAGATAGACCCTATGGTGGTTAGCAGACGTACTGTCAACCTGTTTTGTATGCATGGCCAGGCTAAGATTACAAGAGTACGTGATTTGGGTTCTCATGGTTGAGCATGATGGCCGCGTGCACATTCCCCAACACACACACACGATGTGCATCCTCGCCATACACTGCCATACAATGCCTATATGTGGGCTTTGCATGCCAGAACGTCAACGGTCATCCCAGCTTGACAGGGTTATCTTGGCTGACCAGGCACAATGTTTAGGAAGCGAGGACATTCATGCGCAAGTCTTATTGATAATGAGATTTTGCTTTTTGGAGGGGGGGAAAGCAACATGTAAGCACTGGAAACAGCCGAGCGTGAGCAGCAGCAGCAGCAGGCTGAACAGGCAACAATCAGGAGAAGGTAAGGAGGTAAGGGTACAAGGGTACTGTAGGTAGGGAAGGTAAGGGTAAGGAGGGAAGGTAAGGAGACAGCTTGGATAGGAGGGAACAGGGAAGCCTGATGGCAGTGTCGAGCTGATGATGCCGCCAGACATGATTGAGGGCGGCTTACTCCTGTGCAGCAACAAGAGCCACACTAAGTTAGCATCCATTGTGGCGCCGGTTAAGGGTTTAGGATTTAGGTTTCAGAGCATAAGGTCCTAGGGTGGCATCCAGGGTGTCATCCCCTTGGCATCGAGCACGGCATGTTGCTGCCTGTATTGCCTATTGCTGCATGTATTGCCTGTCAATGCCTGTACTGCCTGTTGCTGCCTGTATTGCCTGTCAATGCCTGTACTGCCTGTTACTGCGTGCCTGTGTTTCTTCCTGCATGGGGGGGAGGTGTGGCATGCTGGTAGATTGTGTACCATGTAGCACTGGTAGACAGGCTGCCATTAAAAAGTGCAGCTACGCAGCTGCCTGATCCCAGAGCAGCCACCCCCCGTCAGTCCCCTCCCACTCCCAAACATTCCAAGCAACTCCCACACATGTCGCGCACAGCCCCGAGCACTGCGCTGTCACATAACATGCCCTTAATGGCCATTGCGCGGATTGATGCTGAGACAACCGAGTGCCAGGCAGTGCCAATGAATTGATTGAAACAGGGGCAAAGCAGGGGCGACGGAGTTTGTAACACAGGGTGGTGGTGGGGCTAGTGACTGCCAGGCTCCGGCATGCAGAAACATATGCGAAACACCGTGTTATTATTACTCTTATTGGTGGTGGGGCGGGGCACACCTGCTTGGAGCGGCGAGACCGGCCACCAGGTGCTGGTGCTGGGGGCATCGTGACGTATGGGCCGTGGCCGATGTGGGCTACGGCGGGAGGCAACAAGTGGCAGGGCATGTAGGAATGAACAACACAAGCACAGTGTGTGCATCGCCACGTAGGAATGAACAACACAAGCACGGCGAGGTTGCTCAGCTGCCTCTGTGGTGCATCGCCACTATTTTCGTACAGCATGGTATGGTTAATGATAAAATGAACTTTAGTGAGGCCAACCCTAGTTCAGTTATTGATACACATTGTTTGAAGGAAGCCTGGGAGCTGCACATGCACAGCTGCACACAGCCCCTGGGTTGACTGCTGTAGTGGTGTGGTGCGCTGGGCTACAGCTCGGATCTGACACAGGTCTCATTGTAGCATAGAAGCGGACAGAACGATCATGCCAGAAGTTACGCAATGTGCGCTGGTGTGCTGGGGGACAAGCCGATGGCGTGCCCAAGCGCTAGCAGGAAGCAACATCGGCGCTGCACAATCGGCTATGTTCCTGCCTGCATCAGCACCTGGCAGCTGCCAACTAACAGCCGAGCTGCCAGGTGGGTGCTGGTGCAGGCAGGGCAGCTGGGCCAGGCTGGTGCAGGCATGGCGAGCAGGGCCTACTGTAGACATGAGACCGGGCGTGTGGCATAGCATAGCACATCTGATGCGTGTGGCATCGCATAAACATCTGATGCGTGTGGCATGTGAACGGGATGTCGGGGCCAGCACAATACGCACTGAACCTGCAACAGAACTGCTGGCTACCTTAGCCGCTGCTCTGCT
>QAXD01000173.1:2227-30606 GCA_004335575.1 Haematococcus sp. NG2
TGGACCCGCGGGTGGCGCATGTGGGCGCGGGCCGGCCGCACACGCCGCGCTGCGCCATCATGGCCGCGTACGTGCTGGTGCAAGCGGAGGTGGGGGCCCAGCGCTTTGAGTGGCCCTGTGAGGAGGGCTGGTGTGAGAAGATGGATGAGATTGTGCAGATGGTGCAGCCGGCGATGGACAATGTGCTGGCGCCCCTTGCGCAGCAGCTGCGTGACACCTCCAGCGCTGCAGGGCGTGCGCGTGTGCTGGCTGCGGTGGGCTGCCCCGCAGATGTGGCCTGTGCCCTCACCACTGGGTGGACGGTCATGGGGGCTGCCGCAGCGGCTGAATGTGAGTCGGGTTGTGTCGTCGCGCTGCCACGCTCCGTTGTGGTGGACTTCGGTTGCGTCTGTCGCGCTGCCACACTCCGTTGCAGTGGATTTCAACACAAAGTGCCCTGTATTGACACGTGCGTCGAAATGTGGAACCCCTTTTTTACTATTGTAGGGGGCACTGACATGGCTATTGCCTGCGCCCGCTGGCCACGCCTGTTGGGCTGCTGCATGGAAGTCACCTGCGCCCTCAGCACTTGGCTTACAGCCGGCACCGGATTTGGGGGTGGCTGTGGCAGCGGCGGCAGCAGCAGCGGCAGTGGCGGCAGCAGCGGCGGCAGCGGCGGCAGCGGCAGCAGCGGCACATGGAGCGCGTCGCATGACGCATGGCGTGCCGCACTGCAGGAGTGGGGCACGCTCCCTGTGGCAGCACAGGTCCGTGCCCATGCGTTGCCCTCGATTCAGGCACATCAGCAGTGCCCGCACCACACTGCAATGCCAGCACTCCCTGTCCTTGATGGCCGCGCACATCACGCACGCATGCAGACACGCATGCATGCACGCACGCGTGAGTCCATGCACGCATGCACCTTCTGCACCGAATGCACCCAAGCCTGGCATGTGTCACATACAGCAGCACCAACTGCCACACATCAGTCCATGTGGTCCTGGGAGCTGTTTGCTGCCCTGGTGCACATCTCAGCCTCACACCCGCACCAGTACAATTTTGACTCATGTCACACGTAGCCCACGACTGCTGCGCCAGGATGCTCGATCACCATGCCCTTGCATCCGCATTCATGTGAAGGCATACCACATACCTGGGATGTCTCAAATGTGATTCTTTATTGTCTGGCAGTTTAAAAACAATCCACCAAAACATATCATTTTGTGATGTGATGCAGGCACCAAGCCAGCTGGCTGTGCACATGTGCAAACAGACTTACTTTGTCAGCCGCTACGGCATGCACCAGCTGACGTTAGGGGCGGTGATGCCGGCACGTGTGGCGGGGCTCAGCTGTGCACTGCTCATGCGCCTGGCGGAACGCGTGGGCGCACAGCTGTGTGCTGAGGTACACAGTCTACACACAGGGGTGCCCGCTGGGTGCGACCTATATGTGGCACGGACGGTCTCGGACGTGCAGAAGCAAGTGCTGCACACACGGCAGCTCGTGTTAGGCGCGCTGGAGCTGCTGGCAAACTTGTTGGGTTTCCCGCCGCCCTTAGACGTGCACCCATTAGCAGTGCTACGTCACCCCCGGGGGGATGAAGAGGTTGACTCTGAGGACGCGATCTGGGCCCCCAAATACGAGCTGGCAGCCCTGAGCGCGGCGTTGCAGTGGGCTGCTCCACTGCTGTGCGCGGTGCAGAACCTGGCCCGTGTGCAGTGCCAGTACCTGCCGCCAGAGCCAGGATTCACTGAGCAGATCAAGCTGCTGGCCCCACTGATGCTGCTGGCAGAGCAGCTGCCGGTGTGGCTGGCACGTTGGGTGGCGGCTGCGACCCAGCAGCCGGAGCCTGCGCCCTGGCTGGTGCCTGAGCTGCGGGCGGCACTGGCAGCAGCAGCTCAGGGCACTCAGGACGTGGGGTCAGCCATTGTGGCCGGCTGCCCAGAGCGCGTGGCAGCACACCTGGCATCAGGCTCAGGCGCGAGCCCCCTGCGTGTGTCGCACTACGCGGCTGAGGTGCAGTCTGCCGCCGTCAGTGCGCACGGCCCGGATCTGGTGGCTGAGATCACACACAGCCCGGGGTTCACTGCGCTGTGGGGCTGGTCCCGGGCCGCGTGTGCGCGACTGCTGGTGGAACTGTTGAACACGTGCGGAGTGGGGCCGGAAGATGGGGAGGGAAAGCCAGTGGGGGCGGGGGGCGAGAGGGTAGATGTGGAGGCGGGGACGAAGCAGGTGGGGACGGAGGGGGCGGGGGAGAAGGAGCAGCTTTCGGGGACCAGCCCCCGCAGCCAGGTGGGAGCCCTGGATGCTGTTTGTCCCTCAGGCGTGGTGACCTTGGACCAGGCAGTACACCACCTGCAGCAGCTGCTTGTGCATGGCATTCTTAGGGCGAGGAAGCAGGTGAACGAGAGGCGAAGGGGTGGTGCAGGCACAAGTGACGATCAATGAGCCACAGCAGGCGACCAGCAGCAGTGGAGGCATATGAGCGTGCCTGTGTGGGGTTTGATGGGTCAATGGATGAGGCTGCTGTGGGCGTGTGGGCAGTGGCATAGGCCGGGATGGGAGCTGCATACATGCAGCAGGACGCAGACCGTAGCAGTTGTGCTGATGCCATACGGCAGTTGTGGTTGCGCCTGTTGTGGTCATCGTGTTGCTGTTGCCCTCTGCAACCGTGTTGTCTGGGAGTGACGAGACTGCTGCAAGGCTGCCGCCATGTTGACATTGCTCTCATGGCATGGACCCTCAGCTGTGAGTCTGTGGGTGGGGTGGTAGAGCAGCACACCTCTTTGAGCCTCTAAAACCCTGAATACACTGAACCCTAAACCCATGGACCCTCAGCTGTGAGTGTGAGGGTTGGGCTTCCCGGTTGCATGATATGAGCCTGCCAGATGTTGCTGGGACCCGTGGCCAATTCAATGTCCGCATGCGTGCGTCGGTTGAGCTGGACGGACCATGTGAGAGGACAGACCATGTCTGACCATTGCGCCAGACCCAGCAGTTGCTGGGGCACAAATAAGGGGCGTGTGCCTGCAGCCCCCGGCACATGCGGCATGCTGCTGTTGGCGCATGCGCACATGCGGACGGTGCCACGCGTGTGCCCCTGGTGGGATGTGTGGCCCTTGGGAAGTATGGGGAAGTATGGTGTGGAGGTAGAAACAGCGGGGGTGCCAGCAGATGGGCGTAGACAGAGAGTGTGTAGGAAATGCTGCTGCCATCCACATGCATGGTATGCGCATGCACTTGTGAGTCCCACGGATCTGGCCATCAGACAAGCAGCAGGGGTGCGTTTGAACTGCTTGACGAGTGACGGGTGTCATGTTCATTGGAACCGAGTCAACCGACAATGATTGCTGGCTTGTACAAGCCGTGCATCTGCAGGACTGCAGGGCGGTGTGTGCTGCAGGTCAGGGGCGCATGTACACCTTGAGGGACATGCCGTCGAGTGTGGTGCATGCAGCTGTATGTTCATGTTCATGTTACATGAGCCTTCAGCCAGACACGGGCTGATCAGCATTGCATGCTTATAAGCACGCCCTGATCAGCATTGCATGCTTAAAAGCATGCAGCTGTAAGGACTGGGCACGTGATCTGCAGGACCTGCAGGATCTGCCGCAGATAGCGGTAGCGCAACAGCAGCCGTCAGCATCCCTTTGTTTAGCTGCGCTGACACTGCTAGCTCAAGACTGCTGCAGCGCGGCCTCGAGGTATGAGGTGTGCTTTGTGAGAACAGAAAGAGAGGCTCCAGCCATTGCTGCAGTAATGCCACTGAAATACAGGCAGGCATGTCGTGTCGGTGCAACTGGCACACTCGGGGTCTGTCCGAACCTGTTTTTTTGAAACCAATGATGAGGTGTGCCAGTACTCAGCCAATGGCGCTGGTGCCAAACTCAGCAGCGAAGACTACCACATAACCTCATCATGCTGCTATCTATCATGAAACATCATCATCAGTTGCACCTTCACGTGCTGCACGGGTCGAACCTTTCCGTGATAAGCGAGCGGCAACGATAAGCCATTTAATACCTTACGAACTGGTACTCAACTTGGTTGGGCAACATCTGAACAACATGCACTTGGCCATCTTGGAAGTGCTGCTCCTGGCGACTGTGCTGCGGGTTGGTTGGTCAGCAGCCGCAGCTGATCCTGCGGGCGCAGGCAAACAACCTTTTCCAGCGTCATCACAACGTGAAGAAATCAGGTTTGGGCCCCCTGCCAGGCGCGCACCCAAACCTCCCGCGGCCCCAGGCCCCTTTGATTTCTACATGCTGTTGCTGTTCTGGCCCCCGTCCGCGGTGCCACTGGACGCCCAAAGCCGTGCCCGGCACCTGATGCACCAGCGCATCGCCAATGCGGGGTTCTGGACACACGGCCTGTGGCCTAGCAGGTGCGCGCGCGCGCGTGTGCTGAACCAGGGTTTGCCATCAGATCATGCACAGCATGGGAGTGTGCATGGCGCCCTCATGGTGCGGTACAGGCATCGTGTTTTGTGTGTGATGGGCGTGTGATGGGCGTGAAGGAGGCAGCAGGGGCACCTGCAAGTGTGGCCAGCCACCAGCAGTGCTCAGCAGCTGGTGCGCGCAGGCAGCTGTGCAAACAGCACCGCGCAACTTGCGTGCAGCCAATGGTTCATGCGCGTGTGCGTGCATGGTGTGGGCTTGCCAGGCTTGGGAGACCACGTGTCATGTACACAATAGAAGGCACCTGATGATAAGGACGCAGTGTTTCACAGATGTTCCTGCATGCCACAGCCTGACAGTCATACAAGCCACCACTGCTGCCACGGTGGGGCGGCTCCCGGTATTCAGGACCAGTTTTTGGGGGCATCTAGGTGTTTGGCTAATGACTGGCAGGCTCCGGCATGCAGAAGTATCTGTGAAATACCGTGTTATTATTATCATTATTACTACTATTATACCATTATTGCTACCACAGGCTGGCCGGCAAGGCGCCCGAGTTCTGCTCCAGCGAGCCCCTTCACCCCGAGGCCCTGGGCCCCTTTGAGGATGCTCTGGCCTTCTACATGCGCACCCCCTACCCCACCACACAGCCCGCCAAGCTGCACAGCTTCTGGGGCCACGAGTGGGCGCGGTGAGGGCTCAGGGCTCAGGGTTTAGGGTGCAGGGTTCAGGGTTCAGTGTTTGGGGTTCAGGGTTCAGGGTGCAGGGTTTAGGGTTCAGGGTTCGGGGTTCAAGGTGCAAGGTTCAGGGTTGCGGGGTGCAGGTTTAAGGTTCAGGGTGCGAGGTGCAGGGTTTAGGGTTCAGGGTTCAGGGTGCAGGGTGCAGGGTTCATGGCTTAGGGTTTAGGGTGCAGGGTTCAGGGTGCAGGGTGCAGGGTTCATGGCTTAGGGTTTAGGGTTCAGGGTTCAGGGCTAGGGTGCAGGGTGCAGGGTTCAGGGCTCAGCGTTACGGGCTCAGGGTGCAGGGTTCAGGGTGCAGGGCTGTGAGCCTGGGCCAGCACCTGCACGTGATGTTTTGCCGGCAGGCACGGCATTCAGCTTTGCTTTTTCGCGTGGGCTGCGCGTCTGCAACACCCCCCCTTCAAACACCTCCTCCCGCATGCTGCTCGAGTAATTCCTTGTCCCAGCCACAGGAACCCTGAACCCTGAATGTCCACGTTCGTGCTGTTTTTGCCACCGCCAACGTAGCCGACAAAATGGTTGATCGTTGTGGCAGGACCCTGAACCTAACTCCCGGACCCCTGAACGCCAAACCCTACACCCTGCCCTGCAACGCAGCCACGGCACGTGCGCGCACACCGACCAGCTGACCTACTTCATGGCAATCTACGCAGCCAGCTCGCACGTGAACGCCGCTGCTGCGCTCACATCTGCACACATCACCCCCTCCAACTCTAAGCCCTACACAAAGGGTCAGGTGGGTCAGGGGTTACGGTTTAGGTGCCTTCGTTACTGCTGCCCATCACTGCCATGCCTGCTGTTCCAGTTCTGTTCAGGGTGTAGGGTGTAGGGTGTAGGGTGTACTGAACACCCCTAAACCCTAACCCCTGAAAACGTAAACCCCTAAACCCTAAACCCCGCCCGCACAGATCCAGGCCGCACTGGCTGCCAAGTTCGGGGCGGCACTGCACTCCACGTCCGGCATCACGTGCGTGCGCAACGCGGCAGACCAGCTGGTGCTGGGCGAGGTGCGGCTGTGTGTGAGCCGCGCCGACCTGTCCCTCACTGACTGTGCTAACCCGGCCGCCACAGTGTCGGGTGCAGGGGCCAGGGCATTGGGAACAAGAAACAAAGGGTTGGGCGCAGGAACCACAGCGTTGGGAACAGCAGGCACAGGATTGGGTACAAGAGGCACAGCGTTGGGTGCAGGAGCCATAGTGTCGGGTGCGGGGACCAGGGCGTTGGGAACAGAAGCCACAGGGAAGCCAGGGGCTGGGCAGCTGCCTGGAACTGCATGGCCACAGCAGCAGCAGCATCAGCAGCGACGGCAGCAGCAGCAGCATCAGCAAGCTGAAGGGCTGTTGGCGCGTTTGGCGGCCGGGGTGTGGTCCAGCGCGCGGAGGCGGCTGTCGGCCCAGGCAGAACGTGTGTGGGGCACCGGCAACAGCACCCGTACAACACGCAGCACAGCAGGCAGCATAGGCACCGGCACCGGCACCAGCGGTAGTGGTGGTGGCGGTGATAGTGGCAGGGCCAGCAACGGCAAGGGTGCAGAGGGTGCAGGGCTCCTGGGCCAGACCCCTGCGCAGCAGGAAGGCTCCCCTAGCTGGCCTCAGCTGACTGGTCTCTGGGGCACGGGAGCATGGGAGGTGGAGAGGCTGGCTGCTGCACAGGAGTGGCTGGACGCAGCACACAGCGCTGTCTGGGGCTGGGGCACGCATGGAAGCATGGGCGTGGGCGCACCAGGTGCAGGTTTCACACACCAAGGGGTGCGAGAGGCAGGTGGGGGGTGGGAGGCAGCGGATGGGTGCCCTGGCCCTGCAGACATGCCGGTGTGGCTGCCGGACTTCCACGACGAGGGCGCAGGTGACGAGGGTTTGGGGTCTACTGGGTTAGGGTTTACCGTTAGGGCTTGGGTTCAGGGCTTAGGGCTTAGGGTGTGGGGTCTGGGATTGGGTGTGGGTGAGGTTCAGGGTTTGGGGTGCGGGGTTGGGCTAGGTTTAGGGTTTAGGGTTTACGGTCCTGAAACCTCTTCAAGGAGCTTGACCTGATCCAGGGGTCCGTTCGCGGGTGGGCCTGTCAGAGGCATGGGCAGCGTGCTCATGGTGTGCTGGGGAGACTGCTTTTCACGCCAACCCTGTGAAGTAGTGAGTGTGCAGAGTGTCACATGATACTCAGGCCATCACCGTTGATGGGAACACCGTGAGCTCTATCTGGGCCCTCTAGGGTTCAGGGGTTTCAGGTATTGAACCTTTTTGTTAAACCCTGTGTTAAACCCATATACCCCAAGTCCCAACCCTAAACCCTGAAACCCTACGCCCTTCTCTTTGTTGCGTAGTGGCGTCGCTGCCCTGGCGGCTGCTGGTGCCCGCGCTGCTGATCGCGGGGCTGGCCGTGGGCGTGCTGGTGGGCGGGCAGCAGCTGCTGGAGGCATGGTCCCTGCTGCCCTCTCTGTTCACTCCCAAGCCCGTGACCACGGTGCACAACCCGCTGGTGCACCAGCCAGTGCAGGTGCGTGCGTGCGGGTGGGGGCATGATGCTGCCCCTCGAAACCTAGATTGTCTAGGGTTTAGGGTTGAGCGTTTACCTCAACCCTTCAACCCTTAACCTTAAACCCTAAACCCTACAACCCTAAACCCTAATTCCCTAAACCCTATATCTCACTGCAGGTGCTGTGTGAGGAGCTGGATGTGGGTTGGCTGCGCGCAGAGGGGCTGGGGGAGATTGCTGACGTGGTGGACGACCTGCCTGTGGGTGGGTGCTGGGTGGTTGGTTGGTTGGCTGGCTGGCTGGTTGGTTGGTTGGTTGGTTGGTTAGTTGGTTGGATGGTTGGTTGGTTGGTTGGATGGTTGGTTGGTTGGATGGATGGGTGGAGGACCTGGCTGTGGGTGGGTGATGGGTGGTTGGTCAGTTTGTAGGTTGGTTGGTTTGTTGGTTAGGTGAGTGGGTGGGATGGCTGGTTGGTAAGTTTGTTTGTTGATTGGGTGGTTGCTGGGGTGGTTGGTCCTTTGGCTTCGTTCTCTGGTTTGCGTCACTGGCTTGCTTGTTGTTTGCAGCACTGGCTGCGCCATGGACGGTGGTTGGGTGCGTCCCTTGCTTGTGCATTGCATGGCTGCATCATTGGTTGCCCACAACCCTCAGCCCTGATGGCTTGAACCCCGAACCCTGAGCCCCAACACGGTGGACCCTGAACCCTAAGACAGTTATGAACTTGATCATGATAATAACACGGCGTTTCACAGATGGTCCTGCATGCCGGAGCCTGACAGCCGCTATGACTTGAGTGTATGATAGTATCCGAACCTTGTAGATGTTTGGCTAATGACTGTCAGGCTCTGGCATGCAGACACATCTGTGAAACGCCGTGTTGTTGTTATTAGGGTTAGGGTTATTTTATTTAGTTAGTTAGTTTAGTGAGTTTTTATATTTTTTAAAAACCCTTTAGTAGTATTATTGTTATCCGACCCTGGCCCGACCCAATGAACCCACAGGCATGGGCCTGAAGGGTGGTGTGGCGCGTAAGGCGCTCAAGGCGCGTGCGGGGGGAGCGCCTGAGCCGCCTGGTGCCTACGACGTGGACGTGCTGCTGTTTGTGGCCGATTACACGGTGGGTGGGTGGGTTTAGGGTTCAGGGTTTAGGGTGGGTTAGGGTTTAGGGTCTAGGGTGGGTTAGGGGTTTAGGGATTAGGGTGGGTTTAGGGTGTAGGGTTTAGGGTGGGTTTAGGGTGTAGGGTTTAGGGTGGGTTTAGGTTTTAGGGTGGTGGGCGCCCGCCGTGCATGTGCCCTGCTGACTGCCTGACGCCTGACGCTCACAAACCTTGAAACCTCAGGACTGCTGTGTGGGCGACTTGTGCACTGTGGGAGTGCGTTCTTGGGCCCTAAACCCTGGCACCCTGCAGCCCTACAGCCCAAATCCTGGAGCCGAGAACCCCACAACCCTGAAGCTCTGACCCCAAATGCTGAGACCCCAAACCTCAAAGGCCTGAATGCCCTAAACCCTAAATCTAAAGGCCCTACAGCCCGCCACCCCGATATCCAAGGCCATGGACACTCAACCCTGCCGCTGGGCTAAAGTCCGCCCCAACCCTGGACCCCAAACCCTGAACCTGAAACCCTGGGGTGATGTCCACCTCGTCAAACCATGAACCCTACACCCTAGATGTCCGCCTCGTCGCAGGCCTTTAGAAACATTATAAACCCGTAACCCTAAGCCATTTGATTGGATTGCACGCCGTGCCCGCCGGCTAAACCCTAAACCCTGAACCCTAAACTACTTGCATTAATTGAATTGCACGGAGTGCCCGCCGTCTAAACCCTCAACTCAAAACCCTCAAACCTAGCCTCTAAACCCTCGCAGGCCGAGGCGCGGCGGTGGGCGCGCGAAGCCGTGACCGGCCGCACCCTGGGGGGTCTCACCCTGGAGCCCCAGGACGTGGAGGTGCTGTCCAAGCCCTGGCTGGCCGAGTACTTCCTCACGCGTGACGTCACCATGAACGAGGTGTGCGGTTTAGGGTTGAGGGGTTTGTGGTTTAGGGTTTTAGGGGTTTAGGGGTTAGGTTACAGGGTTTAGGGTCGAGGGTCCAGGGGTTCGGGTTCTAGTGTTTAGGGTCCAGGGGTTTGGGGTTTGGGGTTTGGGGTTTCTGGTTTGGGTTCTAGGGTTTGGGGCTTAGGGTTTGGGGATTAGGGTTTAGGGGTGGGGGTTGAGGGTTTAGAGGTTAGGGTTTAGGGTTTAGGGGCTAGGATCTGGGTTTTGGGTCACCAGTAGTTTAGCCGGCCGGCACGGCGTGCAATCCAATCAAACGTGTTCACATTGCAAGGACGTACCCGCATCCGGCATAATGAGCGCCAATCCAACCCTTAATGTAAGTACGTACACACACATCAGGGTTGAGCTCACAGGGAGCCGCACGCTTCAGCCAGGGGCTGCGAGGCAGCTGCCATGCTTGCACGTGGCAGCGCCGCACACCGCGCTAGCTGTGATGCAGGTTTTGATGTCATGCACGATTCCAAACCTTGCACCATCCTGAACCCTAAACCCTAAACCCTAAACCCTGCACCCCGCACCCTGAACCCTAAACCCCCAACCCTCACACCGTGGACCTGCTTGCTGCAACCTATCTAAGCTTACAGTCAAAAGCTTGAACAGGTACAGGCTGGACCGCTCTGATGATTCGTGACATTGCAGACGCATGCAGAACCATCTGTGAAACGCCGTGTTGTTGTTATTATGCGCCATGCTATTATTACTATGCTTTTGTAAACATCTGTGAAACGCCGTGTTATTGTTGTCATTTATTATCGCAGGCGCTCATCCTGCGTGCCGCACCGCCGCCTGCGCCTCCGCTGTTCCTGTACACTGCCGACGCCCTGCGGTGAGAGGTGCCAGGGTGCTGCAATCTTCTTTTTTTGGTGTGGGTTATGTTGCTCATGTACTTAGGGTGTTTATATGCATATGCTCCTTGTTCTTGGTGCTGGTGCTGGGATGCACTGTGGAACCCTGCCTGGTTTGAACTAAAATAATAGTAATAATACGGTAGTAACACTGGTTTGAAAAGGCATGGTCCAATGAGCCGGGTGCTGCGGCAGTTTCAACATCGCGCCTCCCCACACTGCTGGTGTGACTGCCGACCCCAGCTGCACGCCTCTTGTGCTTAGGGTTTATGGTTAATGTTTAGGGTTTAGGGTTTGGGTTCAGGGTTTAGGGTTTGGGATTCAACCCCCGCCTGCTGCCGGCCGGTGCACCAGAGGTGGTCAGGTGTCACACCTCATGTCTGACCTAAACCCTAAACCCGCCACACCTCAACACGTGTCTGACGTGGCACATCTCATGTGTCATGTCTGACTCTGCACACCTCCTGTCTGACCCAGCACACCCCATGTCTGACGTGGCACCCCTCCCGCCCGACGCGGCGCATGGCGCAGCCTTGTACGCGGCACGCTTTGCACACACACCTCCCCTCCCAGTAAACCCTAAACCCTAAAGCCAAAACCTAAAACCCTAAACCCTGCAACCCTAAACCCTAAAGCCTAAAACCTGAACCCTACAACCCTAAAACCCTAAAACCCTAAAACCCTGAACCCTGAAACCCTAAACCCTAAAACCCTGAACCCTAAACCGTAAACCCCCTCCGCACACCTCACCTCCCCCACCCCCAGTGATGCGGCGTCCGGTGTGATCCGGCCCGCGGTGCACTGCCTGAAAACCGAGTACCACATGGCTTGGTGTGTGGAGGATGATGGCACGCCGTACACAGCGCCGCAACAGGTAGGGTTCAGGGGGCAAATGGAGGCCAGGGTTTCCGGTTGTGGGGTGTAGGGTTTTAGGGTCTAAAGGCGAATGGAGGTCAGGGTTTAGGGTTGTGGGGTGTAGGGTTTTAGGGTCTAAAGGCAAATGGAGGTCAGGGTTTAGGGTTGTGGGGTGTAGGATTTTGGGGTCTAAAGGCAAATGGAGGTCGGGGTTTAGGGTTGTGGGGTGTAGGGCTTTAGGGTCTGAAGGCAAATGGAGGTCAGGGTTTAGGGTTGTGGGGTGTAGGGTTTTAGGGTCTAAAGGCAAATGGAGGTCAGGGTTTAGGGTTTTGGGGTTTAGGGTTCAAGGGTCTGAAGGCAAATGGAGGTCAGGGGTGCAAGGCTGGTGGCTAGTGGTTGGTTGGTGGCTAGTGGTTGGTGGTTTGTTGGAGCGGTGGTGGTTGGGGGTTGGGGTGGTTGTTGTGGAGCTGGACCCTCTGTCTTGTTCCTCATCTGTCTCATGACTCTCATCCCATTTCTACTCTAAACCCTGATCCTGAAAGTGTCTGTGCATCAAGGCTTAACACTTTGGGCACATGGATCCAGTTATCATGAGCATGCGTTATCAATTTAGCATCATGCGTTATCATCATGCGTTATCATCATCCAATGATCCGATGATCCGATGATCCGATGATCATCCGATTGTTGCAGGTGATCCGCGCGCTGGTGCGCTACCTCAAGGGTCATGGCACCGACTACGCGTTTGATGAGGCCACGTGGCGCCACTACCGCCGGTGCGTTGACCCTTTTTTTAGGGTTTAACCAAACCCTAAGCCCTGAAACCTTAAACCCTGACCCTAAACCCTAAATCCTACACTCTACACCCTAAACCCTAAATCCTCAACCCTTTGCTGACGGGTCAAGCTGGGACAGGACCGTGTGAGAACACAATGAGACAGTGTAAGAACCAAGAGTGTATGTGTACCTGTTGTGACATGTGAAAGAAAGGGCAGTGCACAAGCATGGAACTGGGACATACAGGACCTAGGTTGGACCTGTACTGGCGGCTAACACTGGGACAGGACCAAGCATGGACCAATACTGGCGGCTAACACAAGTGCAGCAGGGTATCTAGATGCATGGCATCAGGCTGGAACAGGAGTTCTGGGCCTGAGCTCTCAGGCTGAGCCCACCAGGAGCCCGCATCATAACCTAAACCCTAAACCCTAAACCCTAAACGCAGCGCGCGGCTGCTCAAGACGGAGCTGTTCAACTATGCGCACACTTTGTGATACAACAACACTCTTCCAAACCTATACATAGACAAATTGCCCTACCCTCCTCACACGCAGCGCGCGGCTGTCCAAGACGGAGCTGTTCAAGGTCCTGCGCCCGTTCCACACCGACGACGCCAAGCTGCAGGCCGCGGTGGACCACCTCATTGCCATCGGCTTCCTGTCACGTGCAGAGGTGGCGCGCGCGGGCGGCCTGAACCTGCTGTGGGGGCTGCTGCTGCAGGAGATCAACGCGCAGGTGGGTGTTGAGGGTTTAGGGGTGGAGGGTTTAGGGTTGAGGTTGTTTAGGGTTGAGGGTGTTTTTTAGGGGTGGAGGGTTTGGGGTTGATGGTTTAGGGCTTTGAGCTGATGGGTTCAGGGGTTTGGAGTTCAGGGTTTAGGATTTGGGGTTAGGGGTTTAGGGGTTTGGGTTTCAGGGGATTTGGGTTTAGGGCTTAGGGTTAAGGGTCTAGGGTTTTGTGGTTTAGTGTTTAGGGTGTGGTTCTGTGGTTTGAGCCGAAAGGGATGCCCTCAATCTACATCTACTCCAACTCTCACCTTACGCCCCCATTTACCTCTATTCTAACCCTAAACCCTAAAGCCTGGAGTGCTCGCGACATGGCGCAGGTCGCGCGTCATGGCGGCCGCATGCTGCTCAGCGAGCTGGACGCAGAGGCTGTGGAGCGGTGGGTGGGGGCTGGAAACAAAACAATACAAACAAACAAAGGAGGGAAGGAAGGAAAGAAGGAAGGTGGAAAGAAAGAAAGAAAGAAAGGCAGAAAAAACTGAAAGAAAGAAGCTACGTCCACTAACAGGCGTGGAATTCGGGGAGGCCGCGGGTGTATGTGGGCTGGTCATGACAGGGGTCGGGGGCTTATGCCTGCTGTCATTGCAAGTTAGGGATTCCGGCGGGGCTGAGGGTTTGTCTGCTGCATGCCTGCTGAGCCTCCCCAAGTGTGTCGTGTACAACGGCATATGGGATGTGTGGTTCCGGCTGCATGGGGTGTGAAGCTGGTCTGCAGTGTGTGATGTGTGATGTGTGATGCGAGGTGTGTGACGTGTGATGTGTGTGCAGGCTGCGCGATGTTTCACGTGCAAGACACCTTTGAACCCTAAACCTTGAACCCTAAAGCCTGAACCCTAAACCCATCGCAGGTGGCTGGACGCCAAGAAGGCCACAGTGGCGGGGCGGCTGGTGGCAGCGCAGATGCGCGGGCGGCGCACAGGGTGCGTTGTTATTACGGTGTATCAACACACCTATGTTACAACATCTATTTCAACACATAGATGGGGCAGGGTTTAGAGTGTTTGAGTGCATGAATTCCCTTGCTGGGTACTGTAGTTTCGGCGGGCGCTTGGTTTTTGGTGAATGGAAAGTCATGGTGGGTGGTACGTAGGCTTCCACACGGTAGCTGATCACTGAACCTGTGTTTGCTCCAGCACATCCCCTGTGACGCACTGCCAGTGGTAACGGCCATTTTGAGAGACTGATGGGGCTTGTACATGTCACACATTGAGGGGCATGTCGCACCATGAGAGGGAGCAGGTAACCCTCCTGCCCCACATGAACACGCCCACATCACTTACAACCCCAAATGCTAAACACATGTTTTGCTCCAGCACGCCCCCCTGCCAAAAATCACCCACTCTCAGACATGACGCAACGCACACAGTCACGCGCAGTACAGGCTACATAGCACACACGTGCACAAGAACACACATTCATAAGAGCACACGTGTGCGTGCTAACAATAAACAATGACACGGCTTTTCACGGATGTTTCTGCGTGCCGGAAGTATTACCAGACTGAACGCATGTGTGCACGCCGCCCCACAGGTATGTCCCAAGTGAGGAAAGTGCAGCAGACCTGGGGCTGCTCTCCTTTCCCCCCATAGTGCAGCAGTGGGTGGAGACGGGGGACGTGTTCAACCCTGCCGCCCTCCCCGCCCCGCACGCTGATGCTGTGGAGGCGGCCCCGAAGCCGCCCGCGCCCGTGTTGCCCTCCTTTCTGAGGGAAGCCGATGGTGGTCGGCGCTTGATGAACGGCAGCGGTAGCGGCCTGCTCTCACGCGCGGCATCGGCGCCGCACCCGTTGGATGGTGCAGGGGTGCGCGTGCCTCCAGCGCCAGAGGTGTGGGGGACTGGGGCTGGCGCTGGGAGCCCGGCGAAGGGAGTCACAGACCCCTGTGCCGCTGGTGCTGCGGGTGAGAAGGCACACCCCAAGAGCAGGCTGGGGCAGGGGGAGACTGGCAGCAAGCAGGCACAGGGCGCAGGTGCAGGCACAGCGGCAGCGGCTGGACTTGGGATAATGGCCGCTGGGACTGGATCAGCAGCTGGAGCTGGAGCAGCCGCTGGAACAGATAGTGGTAGTGTAGCGTCCGGCGCGGCCCCATCCGAGCTGGCTGCGTCATTCCAGGCGCGGTTGGCAGAGCTGCGCGCAGCACTCGCGCCGGCCAGCCGCGCAGCCGCCGCTGCATCGCTGGCGGCAGAGGCGGCCGAGGCTGCAGCAACGGCGGCGGCGCGCGTGCGCACCCCCACAGCTGAACGCGCGGCCCTGCTGGTGCCTGATGGTGACGCGGCTGATAGCCGCGGCACTTCAGCTGCTGGCGCCAACCATGCAGCCGTGGAAGGGCAGCCAATGAGCCACGCGGTGAGGTTCAGGGTTTGCCTGAGCGAGGGTTGAGGGCCTGGGCTCCAAAGTTCCAGGGATTAGTAATAAATGCACCAGCAAACGTTATAAACCGACTCCATCTAATAATCCCTAACAATCCCTAATCCCCTAACGATCCCTGACGATCCCTATTACTTCGCCTAACCTTGGTGCTGCCACACAATACACACCGCCCTGCAGCCGTGGGTGCTGCACTCGGAGCTCGCGACCAAACTGCCACCCCCTGCGGCCGCCACCTACGTGCCAGGATCCCTGTACCAGGTGGGCCTGAGGTTAGGGTTTAGGGGTTCAGGGTTTTAGGGTTTAGGGTCTTCAGGGTTTAGGGTTTAGGGTTTGCGTTGTGCCAGGTGGGTCTTACTTAGGGTTCAGGGTTGGGACCCTTGAGGGTCTGGGGCTCAGGGTCAGGGCCCTGGATGGTCCTGTGTGGCCCTCAGAGCCCTGGATGGCGTGGGATTATTCCAGGTTGAGGGGCGGTGGTTTGGGGCTCAGGGCTCTTAGGTTTGGGATTTTAGCAGTGCTGCAGGTGGGGCTCTGTTTCCGGTTCCCGGTTTTTAGGCTTTATGATATAATAAGGGTGAGGGCTTAGGGTTGGGGTTTAGGGTTATTCAGGTTTCCGGTCCTCTGGTCCTGGGCTTCGGTGACAGTGGCTGACGGCGACAGGTGTGTGGCACTGCGCGCGTGCTTTAACTTTAAAGTCTTTAGGTATGCTCTGCGCGCTTTGTTTCTGCTCTGCGCGCTTTGCTCGCCTCTCTGCATCCTTGGTCTTGTACTCATTGGGTGCGGCTTTGCGCACACTTTGTTCCGAACCTCTTTGTGCTGTTGCGGCTGTTGTGAGATACTTTATGTGCCTGTGTAACTATGCCTGTGGCTCTGTGCACATACTGGACCTACAGGTTGGGGGTGCGGCAGGTGGGCTGGGCGGTGAAGAAGAGGGCGGAGATGAGGGTGGGGGGGAGTACGTGCCACTGGTCACAGATAAGGAGGTGCCCCGGCGCAAGCGCGTGGAGGTGAGCGGGTGCATGGGCGGGCGCATGGGCGGGTGCATGGGCGGGCGCATGGGCGGGCGCATGGGCGGGTGCATGGGCGGGTGCATGGGCGGGTGCATGGGTGGCTGCACGGGCGCATGCATTCATGAGCATCTGCTTGTTAAGGTTTTGGGTCCTTTGGATCCTCAACGCCCAGAGCGAGGGCCCTCAAATGCAAGACCCTCATCCTAAGCCCTTTACTGCTGCATCTAGTGGCGCCCTATCCATGCACATGACACGAGCTCTTGCGGACATGTTAGTGCCATGCATACGTATCGAGTTTTGCATCTCTGCACATGTTGCTCGTTCTGCGCTCAGGGCACCCACACCACCCACCAACTCACTCCCAGGCCTCAGTGTGCCACACCCTAAGTGCCCTGAATCACACACCCTGAACCGCACTCCCTGAATCACACACCCTGAACCGCTCTCCCTGAACCGCACACCCTGAACCTCCAATCCTTCTCATTCCTGAGCCAGAGCAAACCCCTACCCTAACACCAACACCCCCACAAGCTGCCCCCTGGCCGTGTGCGCACGCATGCAGGTGTGGCGGCTGCTGCGGTTCCTAGCGGGTGTCATGGCACTTGAGCGGCGCACGCTGGTGGCTGCATACGTGCTGCTGCTGGCTGGGCTGGCTGCACGCCTGTGCCTGCCACGGTGAGTGGGTGCTCTTATAGGGCCTAGGGTTTAAGCCCTAAGGTTGGGCTTGAAATGGATAAGGTCCAGGTATAAGGATTCAGGTATAAGATCCAGGTATAAGCATCCAGGTATAAGGGTCCAGGTATAAGGATCCAGGTACAAGGTCCAGGTATAAGCCCAAGGTATAAACCTTGGGCTTGAACCCTAAACCCTAAAGGGTTGTGTCGCTGCGCGTGACACCCTGAGCCATACACTCTGAGGAGTGAACCCCAACCCCAACTCGGTAACGTAACATACAGATGCATCAGTTCACCAGTTTGGGTTCAAGATCATGGCTCAGGGTCGGCTGGCTCAGAGCTTGGAGGTTGGGGGTTCCCATCCCAAACACGCACCTCGAAAGCCCTTCATTTTCTGATGATCGGCCGCCCCACAAAATGGCTGGATGATGCCCCGCCCTGAACCCTAAACCCTAAGACCCTAAACCAGTCTGTCAGGCTCCGGCATGCAGACACACCTGTGGAACGCCGTATTGTTATTGCCACCCCCGCCCGCAGCATCGAGGCCTCCATCTTTGACGCCTTCAACGACCTCAACCCCGCGCTCTTCCGCACCAACCTCCTGCTGTCCATGGGTGGGTGAAGGCAGGCAAGGGGTATGCGGCCGGTCACGCACAGCGTTAGGGTTCTTATGCACAGCGTGAATGTGCAAGGTGGAAGCCGATGAAACCGCCCTACTCAGCCATCTCCCATTGTATACACACAAGTAGCCCACCCCATCCTGCACGTTCTGGAGCGCCCACGCTCCCCACATCCACGTGCGCGTCAAGCGAGGGTGCGGGGCTCATCCATTACAATAATCAGGGTTTAGGTTTCAGGTATGGCCTGAGCGTACCCTAAACCTTAAACCTTCAACCCTAAACCCTAACTAACCCTCCTGCCCCCTAAACCCTAACCCTCCTGCCCCCTAAACCTTAACCCTAGCTAAACACTAACCCTAGGTAAAACCTAAGTCCTAACCATAGCTGAATACTAACCCTAACCCTAGCATAACCCTAAACCCCAACCCTCATGCCCCCTAAACGCTACCCCGTGCCGCACCCATGTCATCGTCCGCAGCGTTCCTGGTGGCGGACGCCGGTCTCACACTTTGTGGGCGTGTGACCCTGGAGCTGTTCACGCGCCACGCAATGCGCGCGCTGTTCCGCCGCTTCTTCGAGCACGTCATCTACCAGGTATTATTACTGTAACAATAACAATAATTGTTAATATTCCTGTATTGTTATTGTAACAATTACATTGTGTTTCACAGATGTATCTGCATGCCGGGGCCTGGCAGCCATGAGCCAAAACACCATCACTAGATCCCAAACCCTAAACCCATAAACCCTAAACCCATAAACCCTCCAGGGCCTGACAGTCATTAGCTAAAACACCATCACTAGAGGTCCAGGTGGGGATCTACCAAGTGGGCCGCCCAAAGCCCTGAAGGGGGGGTGCCTGCTGCCACGTCTTGGGGTGTCAACTGCGGCCCTGCCGTGTCCTGGGTCAAGGCCATGCTGGTGTGGATCAAGGCCAGGGTCAAGGCCAGGTTTCGTCACGCACCTGACACACCACAGCCTCTCTCATCATCACTCAAATCTCTCATTCTGACCCAAATTTCTCATCGTCACTCCGGAACCCATCGGCCTTCAACCATAGTTGCCTGATCGCTTGCCTGCTCGCCTGATTGCCAACCCTTACCACATCCACCCTTGTGAATCATCCAACCTCGTGCATCATCCAACCTTGTGCACCCTGACCGATCTCCAAACATTCTAGGGTCCTGGGATCTCCAAACATCTTGCCTGATGATGTGCGACCTGTTTCAGCCAAGGACTGCCAGGCTTCGGCCTGCAGGACCATCTGTTAAAAGCCGTATTCTTATTCTTATCAATCTTTCTTGTTGTTATTGTTATTCTTAATATTATCTGCAACCTGTTGCAGGACCTCCCGTTCTTCGCGCGCCTATCACCTGGGGAGCTCATGGCACGTACCTCGGGCGACTCCCTCACACTGCGCACCCTCGTGTCCACCACGGCCTTCGCGGTGAGGGTTTAGGGCTTAGGGTTAACGGTTTGGGGTTTAGGGTTTAGGGTTGAGGGTTGGGGTTGAGGGTTTGGGATTAAGGTTGTGTTAGGGTTGTGTTAGGGGCCAACGCAGCGTGTAGGGTTCCGGGTAGGGGTTTAGGGATTAGGGGTTAGGGTTCAGGGTTTGGGGTTTATTTAGGATCCTGGCTAGTTCTGCTGGCGTGGGAGCCTTTCGTGCTGTCTTGTCCATGGGACCTGCCAGGGGTCTGCCTGCGCAGGCTGCGTGCACTGGGCGCATGCAGTCGCTTGCTTGCTTGAGGGTTGTCGTGTACACACAAGGGGTTCTCCTCAGAGCCCTGAACCACATCAGTTGTGAATGGAACTGGCAGGAGTGCGCCCCTGTGCCTGCCTGGCACCTGAACCTGCCGGCAACCTCGCTCAACCTGGCACCCGGAGCCCCTTTCACTCTCCGCGTTGCTGTTGTGTGTCACAGATCATCGAGGGAGCTGTGCTGTTCCTGGGCTCCCTCACGGTGCTGCTGTACTCGGCACGTGGGCTGGTGGTGAGCCAGGTGAGGCACAGGTCTGAGACCATAGTAGTCATGGGCTACCATTTAGAGTTTAGGGTTTAGGGTTTAGGTGAGGCTCATATCAACAGTAATAAAACAGCGCTGCACATATGTTTCTGCATGCCGGAGCCAGGTGAGGCACTGGTGTGATGCCGTGATACACATGCCCATGCCCTTACACACTACCGTTGGGGTGTGTCTATTGATTTAACTACTTGCACTGCCTGCCGGGCTACCATTCGCAAACGCTCGCGCTATCGCAGCGCACCCACAGTCACACTCACACCTAGGCTAACGGCGACCCCACACATGCAAGATCATGCAACTGCCCACTCCAAACACCCTATCACTGTGGATGCAGAAGCATCTGTGAAGCGCTGTGATATGACTACAGTATCTCATATGGAAGTAAAAAATACAGAATTACCATTTTTATGTGCAGCCGGCTATCCTGGGCACCTTTGTGGCAGTGGTGGCGCTGAACGCGGCTGAGGGCACCGCGCTGGGTGTGTGGGTGCGGGGGCTGAACCTGGCGGTGAGGCAGGCGCTGGGCCGCCTGTTCGGCTTCACACTCGACGCGTTCTCCAAGGTGGGTGGGTGTTTGGGTTTTGCAGGTTTGTAGGGTTTGGGATTGTAGGGTTTTAGGGCTTAGGGTTGTAGGGTTTGGGGTTCAGGGTTTTGGGTTTAGGGTTCTGGCTTCACACTGGACGCGTTCTCCAAGGTGGGAAGGTGTTTAAGGCCTAGGGTAATAGGATTTAGGGTGTTAGGGTGTTAGGGTTTAGGGGCTTGGGGCTTAGGGCTGAAGGTCTAGGGTTTAGGGTTCAGGGTTTGGCTTCACACTGGACGCGTTCTCAAAGGTGTGTGCGTGTGTCGTGTCTGCTGTGCACGTGTGCAGTCGTGCGTGTCTATGTTTGCAGTGTGCGAAGCGCGTGCATGGCTCTTGTGTGTGTGAATGCATTTTGTGCTCCCCATGATGCCAAGGCCGTCAATTGCAGCAGGGGAAGGAGTGTGGGGCCGACTATCGGGCTTACGCATTTGTGCTCTGACCTGCTGGCAGGAGTTGCCAGCGAGGTTGAAGGACTTGACCGCCTTGTTTGTGCTGCGTGCGCGCTCCCCGGCCCCCTTCCTCTCCTGCTTGAACTGCCGCGTACATCCCGCTTGAACTGCCGTGTACATCCCGAGCCCTCGCTCCCCACCTGGGCAGCTCTTGAAACGATGGAACTGGTTATTAAAATGAGCCCAGGAACGCACACAGGTGGACACTGACAGGGGGTTTAGGGTTTAGGTTAGGGTTTAGGCTTTTAGGGTTTTGTAAAACCCTCACTTAACCCTCAATCCTAAACCCTGGAACGCACACAGGTGGACACAGTGGCTGCGCTTGGCCTTGAGCCGCGGCTGGTGAGCGACTACAACGGCTACGCGGCCGACTATTTCAGGTGGGGTGTGGGAGAAAGCTGACTGTTTCAGGTGGGGGATGGGAGTGATCAGTGCTCTACAACGCATCACATACCAACCTACGCCATGTTATCATCATTATTACTGTCATTGCCTCCAGGAACGCGTTCCTGCTCAACGCGTCGCTCCACGCGCACCGTGCATTCACCGCGCTGCTGTCGGCTGCGCTGCGGCTGGCGCTGCTGTGGTGTGGCGGCGCAGCACTGTTCGCGGATATGACCACAGGTGGGGCTAGGGTTTGGGTCCAGGGTTCAGGTTTCAGGGTTCAGGGTTCAGGGTTCAGGGTTCAGGGTTTTTGAGGTCTGATAGTGTGGCTCGTTACGAGCCACACTATCAGACCTCAAAAACCCTGAACCCTGAAGTGTGAGTTGAGCGCTCAGGGCCAACATGACCACAGGTGGGGCTAGGGTTTGGGTTGCGAACCCTAGGGTCTAGAACCCTAGGTGGGTCTAGGGTTTGGGCTCAGGGTTTAGGGTTGAGGTCTGTGACTCATGGTTGAGTTTAGGGTTCTGGGTTGGCGGCTCGTGGGGCTGAGTCAGGGGTTGAGTGTGGTGTTTGGGGGCTTTGGGTTTGGGGTGTCTATGAAGGGAGGTGGTGCAGTGCTAAGGGCAGTGCAGAGACCTGTGGGGCGGTATGACCACCGATGAGTTGCAGGTTGTACTGCTTAATGGAGAGGTTCGTGGTTTAGGGGTCAAGAGGTTTCCTAACCCCACATCGCCTAGAACCCGTAAGTATACCATAGGAGCGCGAAGGCTTTTCCTACGCCATGCTGACACCACACGTCCTGCTGACACCTGGCGCAATCTGCTCCCCTGATCGCCTGCTGACACCGGGCGCAACCTGCTCCCCTAATTATTGCCCCACCCGGTGCCTCCCGCAGTGGGCACCCTGTGACTCCTAAACCTGCTGAATCCTTATCTTGGCGTCAAATTGTTGACGTCAAACCCGTAACCATACCATCAGCGTGCAAAACCTGCGAGGTGGCTGTCCCTGCTGTCCTGCTGACACCTGGCGCAACCTTCTCCCCTGATCGCCTGCTGACATCGGGATCAACCTGCTCCCCCCCCTTCCCCCACCCGGTGTCTCCCTGCAGTGGGCACCCTGTATGCGCTGCTCATCTACGTGGGGTGGATGCAGAAGGGCATGAAGGGCGCGAGTGACGCGCTGGCACGGCTCATGGCGGGCATGGGTGCGTTCAGGGTTTAGGGTTTTAGGGTTTAGGGTTTGGGGTTTTAGGGTTTATCGTTTAGGGTTTAGGGTTTAGGGTCGCACCGCACGACGATGCACAACACCACAAACCCTCAAGCTGGAACCCCTCAAACACGTCTACATGTGTCGTCCATCGCGCAATGCACAGTCCCTGGACCCTATAGCCCCTGCACTGCACCCTAGCCCCTGCACCCACACCTTTGCCCAGCGCCCTTCACGCGCGTCTCATACGTTACGCAACGCACAATCCACCTCCACAATTCCCAGGTCCTAAACCATGAGCCATTCCCTCCCGGATGGCTTCAACCCTTTTGAACCTGCACCTTTGCCCAACGCAGCCCAACACACAATCCACGAACCTTAATGGCTTCAACCTTTTAACCTGCACCTTTGCCCATCCTAAACCCTAAACCCTGCACCCCACACCTTCGCCCCGCGCAGGCTCCATCGAGCGCATCGTGGAGCTGCACGACCGTGGCGTGTTTGGGGCTGTGGGGCAGCAGGGGGCGAATGCGGCGGCAGGTGGCCACGGCGATGCTGGTGATGGCGATAGTGGTCCGGACACCGCAGTCAGGCAGGCAGGTGCAGCGGGGGTCGGCACAGCAGGTGATCTTCGCGGCGATGGTGAGGGTGTTGGTAATGAGGAGGGCGATGGGCTGCGGCAGCCGCTGCTGCTGCGGCCGACACCCAGCGAAACGGAAACAGCCGGGCGTGGGGCGGGCGCTGTGGCTGCAGCAGGTGCAGGTGCCGGCACGGGCGCTGGTGGCCGGGCCAGTGATGTCCGGCGTGTGCAGGGTGACCCGGAGGCGGGGCCTGCACAGCTCAGTGCACCCGCACGCCCGGACTTTGCGCGCATGATGGGCGGTGTGCGGCTGAACAATGTGAGTTTTAGGGGGTGGGGGCGGGGCGCACGAGGGGTGTGGGGAGGGAGGGGTTGGGGTTTGGTGTAGAGGCATCCCCCGCACACTGCTGCACAAAACGCCGTAGCGCGGCATGTCGAGCTGTGCAGCAGTGTGCGGGGGAACATGCGCGGTAGGCAGCGCGAGGCAGCACAGCCCTGCCGCATCTTTGCAACTCACCTCCCCGCACATCTGGTGTGCGAAGTGTGCTGCGTGCGCGTTTACACAACGCAACACATTGAGCACAACGGCATATCATCATTTGAGCTGCTTGCAGTGCTGAGAAAGTGGGCTACAGATCCGCCTGTTGTGTGTGCAGACTGTGCACCACTCACTTGCAGCCTGAACACGCATAGCCCCACATGTGAGGAGCAGATCTGTTGGCGCATGTGAGAAGCAGATCTGTTGACGCCAACAGATCTGCTTCTCACCGTCAACAGATCTGCTCTTCACATGTGGGGCTATGCATGCTCAGGCTGCCAAAGACGCCTAACATCCATGAACCCTCTAAACCCTAGAACCCTAGGATCCTCAACTCTAGACCCTAAACCCTAAACCCTAGGACCGCAAACCTCTAAAACCCTAAGACCCTAAGACCCTAAAACCCTAAACCCTGAACCCTAAACCTCCATGGTTAACAACCCCAGGTGCACGTCGCGTCGCGCGGTTCCACCTCACGGCTGCTGCTGCATGACTGCAGCGTGGAGGTGGGGCCGGGCGAGATCGCGCTCATCACAGGTGCGTGTGTGGGGGGTGCACGTGGGGTTTTTTAATTCCTTCCCAAGTAAAGTCCCTGCCTAAACCTGCCTAATCCTGTCTACAGGTGTGTGTGGGGTGCGGCGTGGGCCACGTACTCACCTTGTTGTACTCAACTTGTTTTCTCGCGTGAGCTTGCTCAACTTGCTTTTCCGCGTCAGCTTGTCGAGTGCAACACACCCTTCATTGCATCCTTAACGGCTGGCCCCTGAACGCTCAACAACATGTAACCCTCGACGCTGCCCTCCCAGCCATACGCACGGGGGACCCTAAACCCTGGACCCTCAAATGCCCCGAAGCCCTACCTCCAGCAACCCTAAACCCTGAGCTCTGGGCAGAAACTCTGGGGAACCACCTAACCGTGCGTGTTGCTGGATCACCACACGCACGCACGCGCACACACGCAGATGAGGGGGGTGGGAGCGCGAGTGCACTACTGGCGCTGGTGCTGCTGCGCCACGTGCCATACAAGGGTGCACTGGAGTTCCAGCTGCCGGTGGGGGCAGGGGGGCAGCGGGGCAGTGAAGGGGGCAGCGGCTGGAAGTGGACCCCGTTCGACTTCAAGCTGGTGCGTGGGAGCTTTTTTGATGGCTTTTTTAACAGCTGGTAGTTGATTGATCAGTGTAGGGGCTGCCGGCTGGGTTGCATGACTTCTGACAGTCGGCGGGCTTGCCGGCAAGCTGCTGGCTTCCTTGGCTGCTGATGTTGGCGTGCTGTGACTGCTGGCTTGCGTCACCTTCTGCGCTCATGTGTGTGCGTGTTTCGTTATGCATGTTTTCATCACGGGGAAGCATGTGTGCACAAAGGCATGCACGGGGCGGGTGGGGGAGGATGGAGTGAGGGTGTGCGCCTGGTGCATGGCACACACAGAATGTGCCAGCAGCAGTTGCTCAGTTGCTTAGTTGCTCAGTTGCTGAGCTGCTCACAGCTCTGCATGCCCATGAACACACCCTGATATGTCGCTTCTAAGCTCAAAACCACTCCCTGCAATTTGAAAACCCTGACAACGACCTGAACCCTACCCTCCCAAACCCTGACTCACGTCAGTGTTTAGGCCTACGTCAAGTTAGTTAAGTCATACACCCGTGAAGCCACGGAGGAGAAGTAGGATGACCGTCTCCGACAGGCAGCTGGTCTGCCTTGACTTACGGCACGCACATGTGCGCGGCGCACACGCGCGCAGGACGACATGCGTGGTGCGCGCAGCTGTCTGGCACTCGCGTCGCCGCGCGTGGGCGGTGTGTTCCGCGCACCACTGGACGACAACATTGCGCTGGCCGCGGCACGCGAGGTGCGAGGCCCTGAACCCTGGACCCTGAATCCTGAGCCCTGGACTTTAAACCTTAAGCCCTAAACGCTGAACCCTGAACCCTGAGCCTTGCATCCTGATCACTGCACGTTAAACCCTGATCCCTGGACGCCAACCCCTAAACCCTGAACCCTAAACCCTAAACCCTAAACCCTAACCTAGAACCTGGAGCAAGGTGGAACCCTTGAACCCAGGCTAGAGGCTGCACAGCTGCTACAGCCCAATACGCAGTGGCTATTGCTGATACCACGGATGCCCTGATGACTGTGCCTGCATCAAGTTGGGACGCACTCTTCAGGGTATCAGTGGTAACCCCAGTGTGGTGACCCCGGTGCTCAGCTGCCGGTTCGGAAGATATGGCTGAAAGTTTGGTGCTGACATGGGCAACATCACTGGGAAGGAGCGGCCACTCTGGCGTAACTATTTATACACCCACCAACACCCACCCACCTGCCCGCGCACCCACCTTTCTCCACACACACACGGACATACACGCTCTATCCTACTACTAGTACATGAACATGTAGGGGATTAGTACAGATGCTGAATTACAAACCCTGAACCCTATACCCTAAAACAAACCCTAAACCTAAAATCCTAAACCCTCAACCCAGGTGACCACGGAGGAGGTGCGTGGCGCGTGTGTGGCCGTGGGGCTGCACGACACCGCCACCTCCCTCCCGGACGGCTACGCGACGGTGGTGGGGGAGGGCAGCGGGCACGTGCTGCGCGGGGCGGACGTGCTGCGTCTGGTGCTGGCGCGCGCCATCGTGCGGCGGCCGCGCGTGGTGTTGATTGACGAGGGGGACCTGTTCAGCGAGGTGCTGGGCGGCGCGGCCATGGCCAGGGTGGGTGTGAAGTGTGAACAGCTGGCCGGGGTCTAGGGTCTGGGGTCTAGGGTTTAAGGTCAGGGGTCGAGGGTCTAGGGTCTAGGGTTTAAGGTCTGGGGTTTAGGGTTTAGGGGCTAGGGTGTGGGGCTCAGGGCTCACCCCGCACCCGAACCTGACTCCTGCATGTCAGCCTGTGGCATGAGCTGTGTGGGCCATGCCTGCTGGTGCGCGTGCTTGGTGTGTGATGTCTGCTGGTGTGTTGCTGCCATGCTGCGCTTGGTGGCTGGGGTAGGGGGCGCAAGTGTGTGGCGAGCAGGCGTGGGTGTGCTGCTGGTGCTGGTGCTGGACGGTGGCTGCATGGCGCACGATGCATGTGCTCATGTGGCTGCGCATGACATGTGGTGCTGGCACAGGTGGTGGAGCAGCTGGCGGCGAGTGGGGCGTCTGTGCTCATCGCGGCAAACAATGTGGCTCGTTACCCATGCGCCTCCAAGGTCTACGCGCTGCACAATGGCCGTGCATGGCCGGCACACAATTAGCAGCTGCGGCCACACATCTAAGGCCGTTGGGGGTGGTGCTGCTGTTCAGTGGGCATGTTTGCCTGCGGGCTTGCATGGCATAGCGGATGCATGGGGGCCACCAACCATCGTGACACTGCAAAGCAACCGACAGCCTGTTTGCTGAAATGCTGTTCGCGGTGATACACACAACGACGTCATTAGAGTCTGTTGCAACGATTCTGTTAGGGGGACAGGGGGTACCAACTGAAAGCGTCGGTGTTTGTGGTTACGCGCTGGAGCTACAGCTGTAGACATCGTCTGCTGTAACGCTCCAGCACCGCACATATGCACCGTCAATTCAAAAAGGGAGGATGGCAAACTCGCAGTTCAGATCATCACGCACACCCCATACGCGCCAGGCATTTCTGAATCAAACTACGGCATGACTGCTGAGGCAAGGTTGCCATCCTGGTTCTGCTTCGCGAAAGACGAATTATCCTTCAGCACCAGCGGCAGTGATGCGAGCCTGACAAAGGCAGCCGCCCTTCAGGGTGCGCTATCAAAGCACGTCGCTGCCGGCGGGGCTCATGAGGAGCATCATGGCATGGATCTGGCCTGGCAAGCTGTCAGGCCATACTTGAGCGTCATGGTAGCAGCTTCAGCTGAAGCGTTTGCGGATGACCCCCCAGGCCTGCAGAGCGTCAGTCAACGCAAGAGGCAGGCCTATGTACACAAGAGGCAGGACATTTGCACCTCGGCGTGCACAGCAATGCAGTGCCTGTGTCAGCTCGTGGCCACCATCCCACTGCCTGTGCCCGAGCCTATGAACCGCTGCAACATGCGCCCTGCAAAGCAGCACCCTGGTTGTGTCACATCCAACAGTCAGTGGCTGGGCCACAAAGCAGCTGCTGTGCTGCAGCCCACCAGCGGCAGCAACGGGGGCAGCGCCGGTGCAGCAAGCAGCAGCACCGAGGGTACACCCGGGCCACAGCAGCAGCAGCAGCAGCAGCAGCTGTCACCCCCTGCCGCTGGCACATCGGGTGCATCCTCACCGCAGTTGCCCCAGCCGCTGCCACCACACCACGCGCGCCTGATGCAGGAGTTGCTGGAACAGGATGCGCTGGGGTGAGTCCTGCTGGCTGCCTGCTGCTGCCTGCTGCATCGCTGGTGCCCTGCTGTGTGCTGCCACAGTTGTGTCCGTTGCCTGCCCATGCGAGCTGCCCATGCCCATGCGGCATGCAATCGCATGCTGGCGCATGCGCCATGTGCACATGCATGTGCCAGGGCACATGGGGCCTGATTCAGGTGACCAGGCAGCCTGCAGCCTCAGTTGACCCATGCGCATGCGTCACATGCATGGCGCCTGGGCAGCTTGCGGTCATGCGCGATGCACCACGCGCCATGCGCCATGCACCATGCGCGATGCACCATGCATGCACCATGCGCGATGCACCATGCACCAAGCGCCATGCGCCATGCACCATGCGCCCGCAGGCTGATCGCGGCCCACCTGCATGTGGCCACCAGTGACATCACGCCACCCGAATGCGTGGTGCCCACCCTCCACTGGGCGCTGGTCGCGGTCACCCACCTGCATGCGCTCAGCACCGCGTACGGCCATGACCCCGCACGCGCCGGCTGCAAGGCCCTGCCCGGCGCTGCGTCCCTCGCGGCGCCCGCGCTGCCGCTCCTGTACGTGCTGTGCGGTCACATGGAGCTGGCGCTGGCGGGCGCGTGGGCGCCCAGGAGCAGCCACCTGCTGCATGGCCTGGCGGAGCAGAGCGCGCAGGAGCAGGGGCCGAAGCACCTGCCAGCTGCGCCCCTGCCGGGCCCAGGCGCGCGCGGCATGCG
>QAXD01000173.1:44685-61835 GCA_004335575.1 Haematococcus sp. NG2
CCGCCGCCCCTCACCCCACGCCGCACGCCGCGCGGCGCTGGCCACGCCCTGCACGCCGCACAAGTGAAGGTGACCATGACGGGTCACCATGATTGACACCATGATGGGTTACCGTGATTCACACGGCACACTGGTAACAATGACTCACACGGCATACTGGTGACCATGATTCACACGGCATACTGGTAAACATGGTTCACACGGCGCTCAGCTAAGGCGCAGCCCGGCACACGCAGACATAGGTGCTGTGCCTGTGAGCTTTGGCACACACTCCAGCAGCAAGGCGCAAAAGGACGTGACAGCCGGCGCACCTGCAGCACCGCTGCTGCCTCCCAGGGTGTGGGCACTGGTGTGGACGCCGCTGGTGCCTGTGTGGCCGTGGTGGCAGCTGCCGGCGGGGCAGGTGCAGGGCTGCGCAGCGGCTTGTCCGCCAGCGTTAGCATGCACCCCGCAGCCGCCCACTCAGGCCACAGCACGCACGCAAACTCCAGCACCTGTACGTGAGCGCGCAGGGTGTGAGGCATGCCGCCATGAAGACGTCACATGTCATGAGGCGTGCTGCAGGGCTGCTCCGCCAGTGCAGCCCATCGGCTTACCAGCATGGCAGTGTGACCTTTGTCATGGCTACCAGTATGCCATGTGAATCATGGTTACCAGTATGCCAATTAATCCTAACCCATGTGAGCCACGCACCTGCTCTGGGGACGTGAGGCGTGCCAGGTCAGCACGCAGCGATGCCAGGGGCACCATGGGTGGGACCGCGATGTGCAGGCCAGCACCAGCACCCCCTGATGGTACCCGCCCTGTTTGGCTGGCCGGCTGCGCGCGCGCCTGCCCGGCACCAGGTGGCGACAGTGCAGGGGCTTGCGATGTTGGTACAGGTGCAGGGGCAGCACGCTGCGCAGTGTTGCCGCTGGGGTGGCTGCGCACAGCAGAGGCAGCGGGGTTGGTGCCGTTACTGCTTGCAGCAGCTGTTACGGCAGTGCTGCCGGCAGGAGTGCTGCTGCCAGTGCCCCCGCTGCTGCTACTGCTGCTGCCTCTGCTGCTGTCTGCCTTGCGCACGCGCTCCAGAACCACCTCCCCACTGGGCAGCGTCCGCTGCACAAAGCCAAGCAGCAGCGCACCACCCTGCAGCGCAGAGCCTGCATTGCCCGCACTGCTGCTGCCCTTGCTGCCCCCACCCCTGCTCCCCTGACCGTCCTCGTCCGGGTTGTAGTCCGCCCACCCATCCTCCACGCCAGCCACCTCCCCCTCCTCCTCAACGAGCCCTGCCGGCATTGCGGGAGCATCCTCCGCCCCCTCATCCTCATCCCCACCCTCATTCTCCGCTGACTCTACCACAACCTGCCGCCCCTGCCGCCTCAACGCCGCCACCAGCGCTGGGTTCCTGCCCGCATACGCCGCGCTCAGGGTCACGACTGGCTGCTGCCCACCAGCCATGTCTGATGCTGCATCACCTGGCAGCTTGGCATCTGTGCCTGCCGCACGCGTCACACGCACACCACGCGGTATGTAGCTGGCGGCGCGGCCCCCAATGACAGCTGTGTCGCTTGACCTGCCGCCCGCAGCTGCCTGTGCTGCTGCGCGTGCAGCAGCGGCCTCCGCCAGCTGCTTCGCTCGTGCTGCAGGTGATGTGGGCAACCATCAGGTATGTGGCCAGGCGGCACGACTGTTCCACGTCGAAGTGGTGTCAATGCACGCAGGACATGGAACCCACATGACCATGCACGACAGCCACCCCAGCACTGCGCGGTCAGCGGCAACCACACAACCGCCTTGGCTCACGAGCTACGCCCATGACCCAGCGCGGCATGCATGATCTGCCACATCACATCTTTACCTGCTGCCACTCACCCCCCAGTGACTCCAGGCCCCACTCGCCCTCATCACGCAACGCGCCCGCGCGCCCGCCTCCACCCAGAAGGTCTGCAGCCGCGCTGCCTGGGGCAGCATTGAGCTCGGCAAGCAGTGAAGCTTCAGATGATGGTGTGGGGGGCGGGGGCGTGCGCGTGGTGGGTGCAGGCACGGCTGTGGCACGCGCCGTGCCGCTGGATATGGACCTTGCGGCTGGTGCTGATGCTGCTCCAGGGGCAGCATGGCTGGGCGGCAGCGAACGCCCATTGCTTCCAGAAGAGGGGGGTGGTGATAGCTCACCTGCAGGCGCACAGAAAACATGAAGAGGTGAGGGAGCATGAAGGCTGTGGTGCATGCCTACACATGCAGGGTACATGGTGTGGCGGTCTGAACACACGCCTGCTGACAGTGCTTGAGCATCGACACACCATCTTCTAAAGCATCCTCGTCGTCTTCCTCGTCGCTCGGCTCTCGCCTCGAGCCAAGCCCTCGCCTGCCAGTGATATCTCGCTGGACTGGTCGGCGCAGCCTCTTTGCGCATGCTACGACATTACGTTGGCACTGATGGGCATTCAGTAGCAATCGATATGACCACCCGCACAGGCGCGGGTGCCGCAGGACCACAGGCCCATGCGGATATGTAAGGTGCATCCGCGCAACGCCTGCTGTGCGTCATACGGAACAAACTCTTTGGGCGAACTACTCAGTGTAGTGCTGTACTGCCTGAACAATCAACAGGTGCTGAGGTGTGATTTGCTGCTGGCACGTGATCCAGGGATTGCCTTGCCAGGGCTGCGTCATGGGCTCTTCCTGTATTACAACCAGTAAGAAACGCTTTATTGAGCAATGTGCAACGAAGTTTGAGGGAAAGCTGAAGGGGGTGAGGAGAGCTCCTGCATTGTATATTGATATGCACCATGTTCCAAATCACAGGATGATCAGCAACGCGAAACAGTCCATCTTCGTCACGTCATCAATAGTCAATGGTCCCGGAAGGCCCATGCTGATTATCAACTCTAGGATCAGCTGATCATCAGCTCTTAGAATGCAGCTCTATCTTAGAGCTGATAGCTACAGAGCACATGTCAACCATCACCACTGCCACTGCCCCACTGCCTCAGCATCTCCCAACCTCCCAATGGTGCAACAGGTCCCAGGCTCCTGCTCAACCATTCAAGCATGCAGCATGGAGCGTGCGGGCTGAAATGAAAAAAATGGCTGGGCATCAGACACTGACAAACCAAGGCGCATGGCGAGCTGCAGGCCGATGATGTTGGCCGGCTCGTGGCAGGGTGGGGTCCTGTCCACTGCGCACTTGCGGCCGTACAGTGACACCCATGGCTGGCAGAGATCCTCGTCCCACTTGATGACCTTGGCCACCTCGCGCACTGTGCCCTCAGCATCCACCTCTTGCTGCGTGTAGCTCTCCAGCACAGTCATGGCCTTTCCAGACAAATACATCATCTTGGGAGCACCTGTGTCAATGACAAAAGTCATTGGCACATACTGGCCCTCGTCCACCTTCCATGACACGCGCCATAGCAGGCGGCTGTGGCGCCCGTGCCGGTGGTTATAGATGTACTCAGGCTGGATGGGACTGGTGGACTCGATGTAATCTGTTGGATGAGCACAATTGATGTAGTTCTCTGGGAAGTCCTTTGGGCAAATCAGCATTTGCTCATTGCTGGTCCGCTCCTCCAACAACAACAACGCCATGGCCTGCATATATGCATGGCAACAAGATTGTTCAAAGAAGGGATGACGAGTTCAGGAACGTGGTGCACATGCAGACATGCTACATGCTGCATGCCCATGCATGGGCAACAACCAGCATGGGCGAATGCGGGCATGCAACCATGCATAAATATCCTGCGATTCAGGCATGCGTGACATAATCAATGCCGCCACCACCATCCATGCATGCACATGCCGCCATGCTCATGCCCAGACCAGTAACTTCATTACTAGCTGTGCACCAAAACAAGACAAACCCGCAACAGATGGCACCATGCGCAGTGCCCTTCTATTGTCGAATCAATGCCAGGCGCCCGAAACGAATTGACGATGCTCACATGTGACGCGTGCAAGCATGGTCTGTGCATGCCCTGCATACTGTGCATACTGTGCTTGCATGATCCCCAGACCATTAAGCCAGCCACCTTTCAAGCTTTTCCAGGGTCTGGGTCCACGCTGAATGCTGGGTTCGCGATAGGGCCACGCCGAGCTGCAAACCACATAGCACAAGAGCCACGGCATGAGCCCCTGCCAAACACACGCTATCCACTCCTACTGTGACCCCCAAAGCTACTTGGCATCATCGCTGCTTCCAGGCACAAGCTGCGTCCCAGGCTGCTGGGGGGGCACGAAGCTGTGAATTATTGCGACGCTGCATGGTTGCAGACTCATCGCAGCAATCAGAACAAAACACGCGCCCTACCTCTGCAGTGTCGACCTGTCCGCAAGCTCAGCAGCTCTCCTACTGGTCCCCAAAAATGTTTGTGCTATGCTCAAAATCAAATCATCAGCTGCACTATTTCTCGTGAAACCCAGTGCAATTTGATTAACATACCGGCCCTTGTGTGTGCACCAATCGAGCTGCTGGACCCCCTGTGAGAGGGCGTCCAGAATTCTCTGGAAACCTCTGTGAGAGGGCGTCCAGGAATTCTCTGGGCTGCCTGGCGAACCCCAAACGAAAGCCAGGCTCACAGCCTGCGCGAGCTGCCTTGCAAACTACTCGTGTGGCGTTGTACTGCCTGAACACTGAACATATGCCGCAGTGCATTTGCCTCCTAGGAGCCCTTGACTGGCTTACGGTGTAACAACAACAATAACAATATGCCGCGGTGCGACTTGCTGCTGGCACGTGATCCAGGGATTGCCTCTCACCAGGGCTGCATCATGGGCTCTTCCTGTACTACAACCAGTAAGCAACGCTTTGCCGAGCAACGTGCAGCAGGCTCCTGCACTATCCATATGCACCAAGTTCCCAATCACAGGATGACCGGCAACACGGAAGTCAAGAAAACATCCTTACTTGGCACGCCATCAATAGTATGGTCTCATCAACTCTAGCGCGTATTCAGTGCATCAAACCTTGATTGCTGTGCTCCAGCTGCAATTGGCTGCGCCTCAGCCTCCTCCTGCGTCTCACCACAATTCTCAAGCCATCCGACGCCATCTCTGCACCACACCACTCATTAGACTGCAATGGCAACCGTACAATGCACACATGCACCAGCCTCCACCATCACCATTAACACTCCAAGCGCTGAACACGGTGCTGAGTGCACAGTGAACCAGTGGCGAACCAGTGAGCTAGTGATCATGCCACAGCAGGCAACGCAGTTCGTCCGCTGAGCACTCGCCGCAGTGGTGGCCGCGGCGGTGGGGGTGCCTCACCCACATCGCCGTCGCCCGCTGCTGCCGGTGCGCCGCCCCCCACACTGGCTGCTGCACCGGGGGCCCAGTCCTCACCCGACACATCGAGCGACGCAGACGCGGACGCAAGCCGCAGGTAGCGCGAGTCGTCGTACGTGGCGGCTGCTGGTGCGGGGGGCAGTGCGCCTTGCGATGCTGTGCTGCGCGCACCCGTGCCACCATGCGATGTGCGGCCGCCGGGTGCGGACACACGCGGGGCACGTGGTGGGACAGGGGCCAAGAACCCTGTTCCCAACCCACCCGCAGGCAAGATGGACGAGGTGCCAGCCTGATCAGCCCACCCACCGCGTGACCCGGGCCGCTCCACCGCGTAGTACAAGCTGGTGGTGGGTCCACGGCCAGTGGATGCGCAGCGCGCGAGCCGTGCCCCTGCAGCCCCCATCCCCACCCGCCCTGAGCCTGGGCGTGCCACAGCGCCTGTGGCACTGGTGCTTGCGTCGTCGCGGCACTCGTCAAGCGCGTCCCCGGGTTCCAGGCGCGCCGGCGCGGCGTCAAGCTCATCTGGTGTCCTGGGCCCGCGCAGAGGGGGTCCAGGCGGCTGTGCTGCCAGCAGCGGGGCAGACTGGCGGGGTGGTAGTGGTGCGGGTGGTAGTGGTGCTGGGGGCAGCCGACCTAGCGGCATCCCAGGTGCTGATGTGCGGTGCACCTTCGGCTCGACGGCCGGCACCGCATTGCGGGTCTGCAGGCTGACCACGCTGTTCTCCTTGTTGCTCTGGTCGCAGCGGTCGTGTGATGCTGTGTCGTCCTGGCCGCGATTGCTCAACACCCGGCTGCTCTTGCTGCGCCGCAAGCTCAGTGAGCTGCTGAGCATGCTCATCAGCTTGCTGGGCACTGCGTGCACAGACATGTGTATGCAATGGCATTTAGATGACATGCATGAGCGCAGAACCAGGTGTGTTGCTGTGCTTGGGCAACAAGGACGTCTGCATTAGATCCTGTGCGTGCTGCCCATAGCCTTATGTAGATGGTACATGCAGCCACTCACCCTTAGTCAGGCCCTTGCCTGCACCGCCATTGCCGGACAGCTCCTGCGCGTTGCTCTCCTTGCTGCAGCTGGGTGCAGATGAGGGGAGCCAGTGGTCGCCATCTTGAGCCTCCCATGCCTGCAAGCATGTGAAAACATCCGACGTCAAGCAACAGGCATATGTGCGCTGCATGATGTTTTATCATCTGAACGAAACCACTCCCAGCCCAGCACACTGTCCGCATGGTACACACACACGGCCATACATGACAGGAACCCGGATGCCCTCACCAGTGTGCCTGGAACAGTCGCAAATGGGGATGAAGGATGGCCAGCGATGCTCCCGCTGTGTGGCCGTGGCTTGACGCGCAGCACAGTGGTGGCATCTGCACATACCAGCAGTCGTGCGCATGAACTGAATGCAAGCATGGAGCATGAGCTGGCAGACCAGCATGCCCCAGGAAACAGTCCAGCGTACAGTCCACGCCCAGTCAAGCACTCGTCCTTCTCGTGCAGCACCAAGCTCGAACGACCGGGACGAACCTACCCACCTGCTGCCTGCTCACCGCTTTGGGACAGCCTCTCCTTCAGGCTGCCGAACCTACATCATCCATCATGCGTCCCACAAGTACATCATCGGGCACGATCCGTGCTACTCTGCTGGACTAGCTACAGACCATGCATGCGACGCTGCAAAGAAGCGCGATTGTTCAGAGGCAAAGGTTTACCTCTGCAGCATTGGAAGCTCAGCTGTGTGTGAAATCCCGGGAGCTGGACCTGTTCCAGAAGTCAACACAGCTGACTTCCCGCGGAGGGCTTAAGATTATTAAAGTTACAAAGATGTATGTTCTCTAGAAGGTGTTCATACGCAGCTACAGCTTTTGGTCTCGCAGCTGGCACTTCCTGCCATCACCGTAATGTCCATTATCTGGGTGTGCCCGCCTGGCTGACGTAATGCTGACCGCGATTTGTCGACTCCTGGGTTCAGCTCCTCACCCCCCACGCAGACACCCGCCTGTCACACCCACAAGTGCTTGATGCGCAGCAGCGTCTATGGGGTTCATTGCTGTGTGCCCTGCAGTAAGGATGACCTGCAACCTTAACAGTGAAAGGTCTTTAGATGTACAGCAAAGCCGTGCAGCATAGTAATCAAAAAAGTGCACCGCTTTCTGGCACTGCCTGCTTTAGCCGATGAGCCAGCCCCCTTGAGCCATTTCCCTCATATGGCCATGATGCTGTATGGTGCATGAATCATGCTTGGTTGGTCACAGCTACGCGAGCTTAGTATCCGGCTGCACCGTCTTGACATGGAGCTCCTCCAGCTGTTTCTCGGCCACAGGGGATGGCGCATCTGCACGAGGCAACAACGGGGTGGTGCTCATGCTGAGCTCAGTGGAGCAGCATTGTAATGGCTATGCGCATAAACTACTACCAGGCAGCCAATTCTCAGTTGCCGGCAGGTAGCCACAGTGTGCAGGTCCCTCTAGCAAGTCTGCATCCCTCACTTGTCAGGAGGCACTGCGCCGCCGTGGTCTTGGGGAACGCAATGACGTCACGGATGGATGGTGCGCCCGCCAGCAGCATGGCCAGCCGGTCCAGGCCCAGCGCCAGGCCACCATGTGGTGGTGCACCGTACTGCGGGCAAAGGGTCCAGCCAAGATGCGATGTGATGTTAACACGTATGGCTGGTGTATGCACCTCCGAGTGCACCTGCTCCAAGCCTAGTATCTTTGTCCGCCCTGCAGCTGCAGCCCCTGAGCCCGCCTGCCATATACAGTACACACACCTCGAAGCAGTCCAGCAGGTAGCCAAACTTGGCGGCTGCCTCCGCATCTGATAGCCCAATGAGCTTGAACACACGCGCCTGGATGTCACGGCGATAGATGCGCAGCGACCCACCGCCAATCTCGACGCCGTTGTACACAAGGTCGTACGCCTGAGTGGTGGTGCATATGGTGAGCCATGAGCGTCATTGTGAAGGTGCTGTGCAGCCGCAAACATGCCGCACGAGTGCTGCAGAGCGTACTTCACTCCGCAGTCCGCACCCAGCACAGGTCAGGTCCCAGCATGCGCACACCCACTCACCAGCGCGCGCCATGACCCCGCCGTGTCGTCAGGGCGTGCCAGATCATCCGGGTGGGGTGCGGTGAAGGGGTGGTGCATGGCCACGTACCTGTGCGGGTGCATGACCACTTTAGTCATCTGCATGGTCCATGCTGATGCTCACAACCGTCTGTGCATGCAGCACCCACAGCCCGCACAGCAAGCCCGCTGATGTGCTTCACGTAAGCATGGCACCCACCTCTTGGCCTCCTCATCATACTCAAACATGGGGAAGTCAGTGACCCACAGTAGCGAGTGCTGCGCGTTGGGCCTGTGAACCACGAGGTGCCAGGTGGTAGTGTGTGTTGGGTGGTGCATGCAGCATCATGCCTGATGCTTCCTGGCATGTCAACATGCAGCACACACCCATGTGCCAGGGCCTTGCTGCCGCAGTGCACGCAACACTGCAGCACACACCACGCACCCGGCATGCCCGCAACCCGGTGCAACACCCCTTACCCTTACCCGGCACAGCCTGGAGCGCCTTGCGCTGGCACCAGCCCCAGCACCTCACGCGCCAGGAACTGCCTCACACGGTCCAGAGCGCGCGCCACCACGGGCCGTGGCCCAGCGGCCAGCAGCACCAGTGACCCTGGTCCTGCGCCCGCTGCAGCCAGCAGGCCCTTCATCTGCTCCTCGCTCAGGCCCTCCTTGATGGGCTTGGCACAGTCCACGGCGCCGTCATCACCCACACGGATGAACGCCAGCCCCGCTGCGCCGCCCGCCACCGCTTCGGCTGCGATGTCGCCCTTGGGCGGCTTGAGCCGCGAGTTGGACACCTTCTTGCCGTCAGCCACTGTGATGGCCTTGACGCACCCACCGTCGGCCACAGCGCTCGCAAACACCCTGCACGGGCACACCGCATGCTGAGCTGTGAGCCAAACCCAGCCTGCATGCAGCCAAGTCAAACAGGGATCCTGCAAGGCACAACCAGAGTCATTGCATGCCACTTGACGCCCAGCCCCAGAGCCACCCACTTGAAGTTGCAGCCAGCCACGTGCGCCGACACGTCCACATGCTCCAGCCCGTACCGCAGGTCTGGCTTGTCTGACCCGTACCGCTCCATCGCCTCATGCCACGTCATGCGCCGCAGCGGCAGCGCCACCTCCACGCCCGCCACCTCCGCAAACACCGCGGCCACCAGCCGCTCCACCAGCCCCTGCAGGGCGGGCGCGTCCATCCATGCCGCCTCCATGTCCAGCTGCGTGAACTCGGGCTGCCGGTCCGCGCGCAGGTCCTCGTCACGGAAGCAGCGCGCGATCTGGTAGTAGCGGTCCAGCCCCGCCACCATCAGCATCTGCTTGAACAGCTGCGGCGACTGCGGCAGCGCGTACCACTCGCCCGGGGCCACGCGCGACGGCACCAGGTAGTCGCGCGCGCCTTCCGGCGTGGACCGCGTCAGCACGGGCGTCTCCACCTCCACAAACCCGCCCTCCTCCTCCAGCACACGCCGGATCACGCGCACCATCTTGTGGCGCAGGCGCAGGTTGGCGGCCATGGCAGGGCGGCTGCGGGCGGCAACGTCAGAGGGCGGTGTGTGTGAGTCGGGGCGGGACTGTGAGCAAGGCGCACACATGCCAGCGCAGGCCACTCCCCACACCTCCTCCTGCACCATGCGCCACCCCTGCTCTCATGCTGATCAGCCCGTGACTGGCTGAAGGCTCGTGTTACATGAACATGTCAACCCACGCTCTCACCCCACTCACCGCAGGTCCAGCACGCGGTTGCGCAGACGTGTGTCCTCCTTCAGCTCCGCCTTGCCCCCAGCCTCCGACTCACTGATGGGGAACGGCAGCGACCGCGTCACGGCGTTGAGCACGGTCACGCTGTCAGCCAGCAGCTCCACCGCCCCCGTGGCCAGGCGCGCGTTGGGGTCCTTGCGCGCACGCACCACCCCGCTCACGGCCACCACGTACTCCTGCCGCAACCGCCCTGCAACACGCGACACCTCTGGGTGCGTCTGCGGCTCGCTCACCACCTGTGCACCACGGGCATGTGCAGTGTCACAGGTTCAGGCACTCTGTCGCCCTGGGTGCCGTCTGTATGCATGCTGTGCGCTGCTGTGGCAGCTGCACCAGCACTGCTGTTGCTTGCTACTCCCCATATCGTGCACATTCGCACCTGCAGCAGGCCGGTGTGGTCGCGCACGTCAAAGAACTGCACGCCACCCATGTCGCGGTTGCGGTCCACCCAGCCACACACTGTCACGCGCTGCCCCACATGCTCAGGCCGCAGTGTGCCAGCACCATGCGACCGCATGGGCCATGTGAGCTGGGGTGGCATGATGGACTCAGTCTGTGCTGCATCCGACGCGCTGCTAGCCTCTTGCACAGCTGCAGCATGAAGCTGGGAAACAACCGAGCGTGAAGATAACCGCTGGGATAACGAAGCTTGCGCAGGAGCTGACGGGATGAGCATGAGCGAAGGAGGAGGAAGGCATCCCGAACGGTGCGCTGAAAATGCTGGGATCCGTCGCGATGATGAGGGTGTGGCTGAGGCCGCTTGGCCAGTGTGCAGCCTCATCTTGGGATCAGCAGCCCTACCAGGCACTTACTTAGGAAATTGGCGATGGCAGGACAACGATAATCAAGATCCCGCCTACTCCAGTACAAGTGTGGACTTTTGTGCGGTTCATTTCTTTTTCCTCGTTCACTTGTAATTGGACAAAGCAAAGCTATGTGGTGGAGGAATTGTTGCAGTGCAAAACTCTTGTTGACCGCCTGATTGTTCTCAGAGCAGATGGCACACCTCGTGATTCCTCGCAACATAAGCATACAAGTCGTAGATATACCTCCATTTCTCAACAAACCGCCCACCGGGAAAGTCCATTTCGATGTCATCCCCATCGTGTCCATGCTCGCGTGTTTGCCAACTCTCATGCTTTTTGCTAAGCGGAGAAGATACGCCGACCTCGTGCGTATTGTGTTTAGTTGATGATGACACCATGCTGCATGCGCGCCATCTCACCCCCATGGCGTACAAGTCCTGTTGTGACAGCTCAGCACAGTCGATGAAGGTCAACATGCGGGTTTGATGACAAGGGACATGCAATGGTTTGCTGCAACCGCGTGGCAATATGCGTGGCATGTGCCCCTCTGTATACCTTTTGGCTGCTTGCAGGTGCTGTACTCGACCGGCTTTGTGGTAGCCGTGATCTACCACGCACTTCACATGGTTGCACACGACGGGCTAGCTGCTGTCAGTTTCTGGGGCATCAGCGGCGCGCACTGGCGCACGCTTGACATCCTTGCTGCCAACCTGCTGCTGGCACGCACCATGGGCCACGCGCTTGGTGTGGACCACCCGATCATTGCGCGTGAGTGGGTCAGCATTGCAACGTTACACCCTCAGGAACGAGCACACACACCCACTTAGCTGTCATGCGCATCTTAACCACCTGAAATGCATGTCATGACCCAACGCGCACATGCAATGCCACGCAGTTATCCCCAACGTCGGACTCCCCCTGGCGCTGCTGGTTGCCCTGGTTGCTGTGCCACGTGTGGACATGCGCGTGGTAGGCCGCATGCTTGAGCCACGCTGTGGGGGGTTGCTGCAGCTGTTCATGAGGTGCACTGTTTGTGCAACTTCGACAGGCACACAGATCTGCAAGGGTTCCAGGTTTGTGGTTCCAGGCATCCCAACCTGACTAGTCTTCTTGTCACCTTTCCGCTTCACTCCTGCATGCCAGGTGAGCCCCATGACCATGGGCACATGTGCGGTCACCGCGGCCGTGCAGCTCGTGGTGGACGCCAACGCTCTGTTCAGCCACGCAGTTGCGCGCTACACGCGGGAGGGCATCATGCGCGCCACCGCGTCCATTGCACTGGGGCTGTTCTCATTTGCGATGCCGTCAATGCAGCCAGACAACTACTGGGCGTGGCACTCACTGTGGCACCTCTTCATGTGCGTGCGGGTTTGGGTCATCCTGTGCGCACCAGCAACAGCTGAGGTGCTTGAATGCATGCATCTCAATGGCATGCCTGAACATGCCTGTTGGGCTCGTGGGGCTGATGACATCAACACCCTGTGGAAATGGCTGCAGGGGTTATGGGTACTACGAGCTGTACACACTGCTGGAAGGGCTGCACTGGTCACACAAGCACAAGGCTCTGCACCAGCCCCGTGGGCGTTCACGGGCACACACACTGGAGCCGCGTGAGGCACTGGGGGGAATGCTGAGTAAGCGCACACGTTCAGAGCTGGCAGCAGCGGCGGCAGAAGCAGCAGTGCCGGGGGCAGGCGAGGCAGCAGATGCAGTGCCCAAGCGTGGGCGTACTTCAGCCAGGGCAGCGGGCAAGCAGGAGGAGAGCCGGCCACGCTCACGTGCACGTAGCGCGTCACGTGGACGTGCGCTTGCCGGGGGGGAACCACAGGCTCCCCAACCCGGCCGGTCGCCATCACGGAACAGGGGCAGCCGTGTGGCGGTACGCGGTGGTGAGGACGCTGCACAGGCATCAGGGCCAACGGCAAGCAGCAGGCGGCGTGCACGCACAGCTACCTCAAATGCTACTGCTGGCAGCTGAGACATGGTTGGCTATGTGAAAGGCGTGGTGGAAACCCTAAACCCTGATTGAAGCCTAACGTCCCTCAAGGCCGTGGTTCCAGTGCCGTTCAGTGATTTTGTGATGGATTCAAAACGACCTAGATAAATTGCAAACAGCATTAACAACTAGATTGACATCAGGGGCAGGGGGCCCCAAAACCCCCAGATAATTACGCAGTTGTACATGTAAACGTCCAGGGAGAAAAATGAACGTGTTAATGCTGCGTAACCTGCAGATGCGCAAGTCTGCCAGCTTGCAATCGTTCAGAGAATACAGAGCAAGCGAGGCTCAGAACCCAAACCAGTCTTCAGTCACGCAGGATGGCGTGCTGCTGGAGTACGAGACGCTGGAGCTGCGACTGCACCCTCCCAACGTGCAGGTATGTAAGAAACCCATTGATGCAGCACTAAATGTTGTATGTTATGCGTTGCCGCAACTGGGGCTTTCAACACCTTCACAGGTTGACAACGATACCTACGATGACGTGACGGTCATCACAATCGACAGCGCCAACCGCCCAGGCACGCTGATCGAGGTACGCCCTGCTGCGCAGCTTGTGCTGCTGTCCTGCATGGCTGGGGTTTACCGACATCGGGCGCCTGCGGCGTTGCAGGTGGTGCAATGCTTAACAGAGCTTAACTTGAGCATTCGGAGAGCGCGGATTTCTTCTGATGGAGGCTGGTTCGTGGACGGTAAATGATGGCTTGCTCAACACACAAGCGGTCGCCAATTGGTCTTATCAGGTTGTTGGCGCATTTTTTGCAGAATTCTTTGTGACCGAGACACCTAAAGGCAAGGTGGTGGACCCCCGCAAGCTGAATCTTATCAAGCAGGTGCGGTGCAGTGCATGCCATGAGGTGCAATGTGGGTGTCTCATGTTGATGATGTGAGCGTGCTGACATGGACATGCATGCTGAACTTATGAACTTTGTACGCAGGTGCTGAGTATAGAAGGCTCAGATGGGCGTGGTGAGTTGCCAGGGGCTTTACAGGTTTGGTGCATGGATGCGGTGGGCCATTCAGCTGGTGGTCATGCCAGCTTCGAGTTTCCTGCTCTTGCGGTATGGCAGTGGTGCGCATCACAACCTGCATGTGTTGTGCGCAGACATGCGCGAGGTCGCCGTGTTTGAGCTGGCGGGCCGCGACCAGCGCGGGCTGATGGCGCAGGTGCTGCAGCTGCTGGCTGCCAACAAGTGCGAGGTGCAGAGCAGCGCGGTGTGGACATACCACAACCAGGTGGCCCTGGTGGTGAGCGTGGTGGATGTGGGGGTGGCGCAGCTGGCGGCCGCGGCGCAGCAGGGTGGCATGGGCGGGCGGGCCACGGCTATGGGATCCAGCAGCAGCGGCGGTGCGCCTAGCGCGGCCAAGCTGGGGCAGCTGCAGGAGGTGCTGTACGGCATGTTGGGGGGTGGGGGTGCCCTGGTGCGTGTGGAGGTGGTGCGCGGTGAAGTGCACCATGAGCGCCGCCTGCACCACCTGCTACTGCTGGAGGAGCTCAAGGCGTGGCGCGCACAGACGAGCGGGTCAGGGGACGGGGCCGCGGCCGCGGCGGCGGGGGCGGCCGCATCACCTGCAGGTGCCGGTGGGGTGGGGGAGGAGCAGGGCGTGCCGGGGCGCGCTGCGTCAGGCATACCACCTGCCGAGGGTGTGGCAGGTGAGAGCGGGGGAGGGGCGCCGCCTGTGGGCCGGGTGCCCAGCTCCAACGGGCTAGGGCAGGCGGGGTCTGCGGCGGAGGCCACAGCCAACGGCGACACACCACCCGGCCCGGCTTCCGCCCTGCACCACATACCCAGCACAGGCAGCATGGGCGCTGCCAGCGTGGCCGCCGAGGCGAGTGGGACGCTCATTGATGAGTTAGGTCCAGCTGGCCGCAGCGGCACACCCCCGCCCCACGAGCCAGGCAGCTCCAGCAACCTGGGCTCTGGCAGCGCGCTCGCGGCCGGCGGGCAGTACGTGCGCAGCACAGGCGGTGCGGTGCAGGGCGGCAACATGTACGATGCTGCACCAGCGTCTGCGGCACAGTTTGCGCCCGCGCCCACTGCCATGGCGTCGTCTGACCTGCTCAACAACTACTCAGTCCTGGTGCGGTGTGGGATGGGGCAGGGGACCCGGGGGGGCAAGAGGACCTGCATGTTTTGGTCACACTTGGTGGCAGCTGCTCCAGGATGTGGTAATGCATGCTGTCCTTCTGATTAGTCCTGGCATGCCGAATCACGAACATGTTGTGTTTCGCACAAATCGCAGCCAGTACAATAACATTGTTTGCTGGTGGCTGTGCCTCCACAGGACCCGAGCAACCGAGATGTGGCACGGCTGCTGTCAGCTGATGTGCGCATCCAGCACTCTGCACTACTGAAGTACCACCTGGTCACCATCAGCTGCAAGGACCGCAACAAGCTGTTCTTTGATACCGTGTGTGAGTGATTTGGGTGGGGACTGCTCTGCTCAACGCACCAATATTGATGAAGCTGTACCCCTGTGTACACCCCTAAGCATACGTGATCACCACCATCCCACCCGCACACTTGCACATCGGCTGCGTGCCTGCCTGCCAATAATCTCACACTGACACAAACCACGGCACCTGACCCATCGTGCACCAGGCACATTGGCGGACATGAACTATGACGTGTACCACGGCACAATCGACAGCGAGGGCGACTCAGCCAGCCAGCTCTTCTACGTGCGGCCACGGTGCGTGGGGGGGCCGGCGGGGTGGTGCGGGGTGCGCATCCCTAAACCCTAAACCCTAAAAACCTGAACAAACCCTAAACAATCTGCAGACCAGCTAGGCCGTGTGTTTGCGTGCTGTCTGAGTGCTGTGGCGACTGTGGTGCTGGCACAGGTACGGCGACTGTGTGTGGGACGAGGCTGCGGCGCGGCGGCTGGCGTACATGCTGGAGTGCGCGGTGCAGCGCCGCTTCCCGCGCGGGCTGCGGCTCATGGCGCAGGCGCCGGACCGCGCCACTGTGCCCGCGCTGTTTGCGGCGCTGGCGTCGGCAGGCCTGTGGGTCACGCGGTGCGTGATGCTGAGCAGGGGGCGGCTTTGCGGGCGTGGCTTGTGAGCACCGTGAGGCCGTGCGGTATGTCCTTGGTCCTTGTGTTCAGGGTTTAGGGGTTTTAGGGTTTAGGTGATGGACGGTATGCCGCCGCACCCACCTGACCCACCGCTGTCCCCTCCTGCCCTGGATGCCTGCAGCGCGGAGGTGCGGTCACTGCCAGGCGTGGGCGGGGGCGCGGTGTTTGACTTCAGCGTGACAGACGCGCAGGGCCGCATCCCCGCGCCTGCCACGGTGCTGCGGGCGTGCGAGGCGGCTGGGGGTGTGGAGGCGGAGGGGGAGCTGGAGGGCATCATGGCGTACGTGGCGAGCGCAGGCGGGGCGGCAGTCGCGGCAGCAACAGCGCGGCCCGGTGCAGCGGCCGGCATGTATGGGCCTGGGGGCGGCATGCTTGGGGCCATGGGGACTGGCAGTGGCTCCATCTTGGCTGGCCGCCACCTGCAGGGGGGCCAGCAGGGTGCGGGGCTGCCGCCACCCGCTGGCCCGCCCGGCATACCCAACGGCCGCTTCGCGTTTGTGTTCGCGGGCAGTGCGGACAAGCGGCGGGGGCCTCTGGGGAGTGCGGTGTCCACGCACTCATCGGTGTCGGGTGTGCTGTGAGGGGAGGGTGTTGGGGGGTGCTAGGCAGCTGTGCGCAGCACACACTGCCACAGCCACAGGGATGCTGCACAGCCAGATGGTTGCTGCTGCTGCTGCTGTTGCTGCTGTAGGGAATGCACCAAAGCAGATGGTGTTGTGGGTGGATGACACAACAACAGCTTGAGGTCAGCGCAGCAAGATTATACCATGCAGTTGTAGGTGCAGATCTGACAGTGTAGTTGTTACATTGCAGGTGTTACATATTGGACCCACACACGCCGAGCGCGCAGTAATTGGGCCAGATTTGTAAGCTGCAGAAGTTTAATATGTTAAGCTGGCAGCGGTTGCGCGCCTGGTAAATCAAATGCATGAATGAGCAGCCAAAACAAAATGGAACCATAGTACACACAGACCCTCATCCCTCCACCCCACACATCTCCACTGGCACCACGGGTCCAGGCACCTCCTCCATACACGCCGAGCTGCACGAACCAGCAGATATGCCACTGGCGCTGCTGCGGCGCCGCCGGCTGCTGCCACTGCTGTACGCAGTGCCGCCCGTGCCGCTGCTGCGCCGCCTGCGCCGCACACTCCCGCCCGACGGCG
>QAXD01000173.1:84038-126419 GCA_004335575.1 Haematococcus sp. NG2
CTGCGTAAGAGTGGCTCTCACTTCTACCCTGCCAGGGGGTGGTCAACTGACGTCCCCGGGTGCAGCTGCTGGCGCTGCTCATGATTTGTCCTGCGTAGTGCAAGAGCAATGCATGTGCAAGCCTACAGCTCTGCGCCAGCAAAAGTCGCCAAGTAAGGGCCGACAGGCAGCCCTGCACAGAGCATGTAGTGGTCATGCCCTGGGTGCAGTGGTTTGTCCAGGGGTGTGCCTTCTAATAGTCTCTTCGCAAGCAAGCATTATGGAAGTCTTTTCAGGACTGTGAACCTGGATTCGTGCTGCAACAGCGCGTCCATGCAGTCATGGGCGCCTGAGCGCGGGGCGTCTCACATCTCATGAATTCATGATGCATGAGCTGCACGTCTGCACTGGCAGCTTCAAGGATGTGGGGCGAGCTCTGCCATTGGAGGCGGGAACCCTTTGTGCTGTGAGTGCAGCGGGTGCCGTTGGTTTGCAACCAGCAGCAGTGGCAGCAGCAGCAGCTGCACCGCAGCTGCCGCGCGGCATGGCACGGTTCTTACAGCCTTTAGCGACAGGATAACGCAGCAGCGACATATGCACACTTCCTGCATCTCATCGTGGCTTGATGCACACCTGGTTACGCCTAGCTGTCATAACACATGCCGGACGCACCTAACACTTGATGTGACAATGCACATTGCCCACACGATAACGAACAAGGGATCCAGAAATAGAGCCGGACTGTGACAGGTTGAGAACTTCCCCGGGAACCCACAGCGAAGGCCACAGCCTTTTGACAGGCATGTAGACGACATTTATAAGCACGTTTGACGACGCTGGATGGGGAGCATATTCAGCAGTGGTTTGGGAGCTTGCGCAGGAAAAGGCAAACTCCCAGTGGAGGTAGATGGCGTCCATCGTTGTGGCACAAGCTCAGGACAAGCAAATGTTCGGCGGCAGCTGGATGCACGTGAACAGCAGCTGGATGTGCATGACGCTAGCCAATGGCCTGTATCTGCAGCGGGTGAACAGTCATCTGATGCAATGGGTGATTGGCTGGTGAATATACGGCCCTTGGAGAACGTCGCCCTGCAAACTGGGAATGAGTCGGCATGGATTGATCGCCAGCAGGCCACGGCGACACCACTATGCAGGCATGACAGCACGTCCGTGCTTGAAGACAAGAACATTGTTCTGTCGCGGCGCCATGTGATGCAACTCAGCCAGGCGGACCTGCAACTGCGGATAAAAAAGGAGGACGGCGCTAGCAAAAGGCGAGCGGTGTACATAGGGCCCACGATGCCGTTCGGGATGCCGGACCGGTAGGCCCTGCCTGCCGTTAGAATGCGCATCATAGAACTCGTCATGTGCCGGAAGTGATATTACTTGGCATTGCGTCAGCCATTGTGCGGCAGCTCGTCTAGGGGAGGTCTTGGGGCATGTACCATGCAGCATGCAAGCACGACACCGGCCTGAAATCATGCTGCCGGTGCACAACCTCGTGTTTGCGCTGCAAGCATTTAACGCAGATGCTGTGCTTTGCTTGCGTGCTGCTGTGCAGGCACATCAGCTCATGCACCTCCCTGACATCGTGCAACATCCTCGCGCTGCACAGCACCTGCACCATGACACACCCCGGTGCTCCTGCATCCGACCACACAGCAGCACCATCTTCCAGCCAGCACACCTGCAACATAATGACTGCCTTGAGCGAATCAGCTGAAGGCATACCTGGGGCCAGAGGCTCGAGCTCTGGCGCAGCTGCCAGCCGCCGGCTTCGAAGGGTACTGCTCCTGGTGCCGACTGATGCTGCCCCTGGGTCAATTGAGCCTTTCACGTTGACCTCACCTCCTGTGTCCAACCAGGACAATTCCTCCAGGACAATTCTCAGGGCATCTAACAGCTTGCCACAACCCAACCGACACGACGGACAGTCAAAACCTCGAGAGGCCACCAGCTTGTACCACAACACGACTCAGCTGCAGCAGCATGAACAAGTTCCGCTCACCGAGTGGCAGCACAGCAAGAAAGGCCCGCTGCATTCCAGCACGCATGTTGATGCAGTCTATGCCCCCACGGCACCACACCTGATGCGCTCGTCCACACATGTCACGGCTGCGACTTCACGAGCTGGCATGTCATCAGCTGCATCAGGCCCCCTGCCCAGCACACTTCAGGGGCCTGCCCCCGCCATGCGCGTGTCCCTCACAAGTCATGAAAGCGTCACTCATAGCCCTGGTCCCTTGGTAGGGCGGCTGCTGGCTGAACAGGCAGGGGAGGCACCGTCAATGAAGGGCGCAAGCCTGCTGCCCATACCTGGAGCGCTGGCATCTTCAGGTGCATCATCATCAAAGCGGCACGACCGCCTGCTGGTGAGCGGTGCAAGCACACCTGCTGGAAACGCCGGGATCCTATCAACCTAGTAGTGCCTCTGACACCATCAGACTCCCAGACCTGCGTTGTCACTTTTTTGTTGTGGTGTGTATACGTGCGTGCATGCAGGCTATTCTAGCGCTCCGCCATGCTGCAAAGGCCACAGCACATGGAGGTCGCACCAGCAGCAGTACACGCACTTCAGCGCCCCCCCACCCTACTGCCGGTGTGCGGATGGCCAGCAGTATGCCACGCACCAGCGCCCCAACCGCACGCAACCTGTTGTCACCGCATCACATGCAGCCTCAGAGCGTCCAGCTTCTGCGACTGTCCGGCCGTTCCCTCACTGCGCTGCCAAGCTCCACCACTGCCCCTTTTCAGCGTTCACCCGGCAGCAGCCGCGCGATCTCCTCCTCCCTCACATCACGCTCCTACACAGCTGTGGGGCCTGAGCCAGAGCCCCATAGCATCAGGCTACCGAGCGCAAGCGGTCCCTCCTCAACTGGCCTGCCAAGCATCACGTTGGCATCCCCCACGACCTGGGCGCACTCACTGACCAGCTGCGTGGCCCCTCGTGCCCGACCGCTTACAACATCCGCATCCATGCCCACAGGGGCAGGGGCTTTTCAAGGTGCAAGCTCCGGCCCCGGAACGCCTCCAATCCCCATTGTAGCCAGCCTGTCGGCCCGACCGCATGGTCCCAGCCCTGGCAGTGCTAGCAGTGTGCGCCCTGCATCGTGGGGCCGTGCAGCACATTGCAGCACCACAACAGCGCTGCTGTTGTCTACAATGATATACCAGGGACACGGTCTGGGCACCTTGAATGAGCTGGGGGCTGGGGAGAGTGAGAACGGTGCGGTGGCAGGGCCAAGCAACCAAGATGCCATGGCTGCCAGCACAGCTGATGTCGATGTCAGCATGGATCTGCTGTCGTCACTGATGCCGGTGGATGGGCGCCGCAGCATAACAGGCAGCACCAGCACCCCGACCAGCCCTGTCTTGCACATCCACAGAGGCGGGGACAGCGCAAACCATGTGGAGCAAAGCTCCCGGCCCACCAGCAACGGCCCGTTTGCAATGGCTAGCAGTACTTCATTGTGGCTGCCCAGCAGCAGCCCCAATGCCGCGCACTCGCAACATGACTCCCTGCACATGCTAGATGCAATGTGTCCTCCGGGCCCGCACTTGCTGCCACCTGCGTCCCATGCTGTCCCCCTTACGCCGTTGCAAGCCGCTGTGCTGGCTCGGTCTATGGAGATCAAACACAAGGCACACAGCCAGCGCCATTCATTTTGTTCTACTGAGCCGTTGCCCGCTCCTGGTCCTTTCCGCCAAAGCCAGTGATCCTGGACAGCCAGTTTGTGGCCATGGCTTGGGGCGGCATGGGATATGGCTGTTGGTTTTCTGGTTGATGGGGTGGCCCCTATGAAGGGGTGGTTTTGTTGTTGCCCTCAGGCTATCCCTGCAGGCCATGTCGTTGTATGTTGTGCGTTTATATCAATGTATGAAATGGCACAAGCGGCTGCAGTGCTTGTGGCTGTGGCTGCATTTCTTCGCGCCCTCCACCTTTCTCCTGGCTGATTCGGTAGACATTTGGACAGTTAGTCAGTCGATGTCATGGTGGCACTTGCAGTGCATAGTCCATGCAAGCAGACTGACAACAACAGCTGCGGCCCTGGTTGGTTTAGTTCTGGTCCCCAGTGAGTGCAGTCCAGCGGCAGGGAGAACGCATATGATAAGTATGCTGTCCCTGTTCTGTTGTAGGTAGTCAAACAGCAGCAGGCCGTTGGGCACAGGACATAGGATCTGGTTGCCGCGCAATTGGCAATGGCAATCGGGCAGTTTGAGCTTCATCGTTTGCGTCATAAGACTGCCACCATCACGTCAACAAACGTGCATAGTGTGAATACACGCATAATTGAACAGCCTTGGGTGTGGCAACAAGTGTGCATGCGTTCCAGGCAGTACAGAAGCAGGATACACTTGAACGTGCTCTGTGTGATGTGGCCTGTGGTCGTTCCTTGCATCTTTCTTCCTCTTCGGAAGTGGCTTGCGTGTTGTTCCATACTGTTATCACAAACCAACCTGTACAGAAAGCATGCTTGTGCTTTTGCTGCATAACGCACATTACTCGCAACCAACACAGGCACTGCGGTTGAAGCTATTTTTCCTGCTTGAGAATCTGCTGTCTTTTTGTTGTGATTTTCCTGCTGGAGGACTGCAGGCATGCTACACTGGCAAGTGGCATGGCTTGTGAATAACATGTGTTGGCGTAGGAGTGCAAAACTTGACAAGTTAGCACAGCAGTCTTGATGCAATTTGAATGAAGGTGATGTGTTTGATTGCGCTCTTGCACAGGCTCTAAATCGTGGAGTTTCTGGGCAAGAGTACTCAGAAGCGCAGAGCGACTTGGCTGATGTTTCCACCAGATGCAAGGCTACAACGTACTAGTGCCCCACGCACGGCACATGCTGGGCTTCAATTGCATGTGCTGCCGTTATATGAGTCCTGCCATCATGACAGCAGCCCAGCATGCAGTTGGAGTGTGCAAGGCATTGGCGTTGACATGGCACGGATAGTGGGTGCCTCATCAGCAAGATAGTGATGCCGCATGCTGACCTGCCCTGGAGAACCAGTCTCTGAAGCCTCTGAAGTGGTGCGTGCGCTGCACACCAGGATGCGTCTCAGTGATGAGCTGGTGAATGGAGGCAAGTGGCCAAGGACGGTGGGGTCTAACTTCTGGTACCCAGGCTGGTGGTGCTGTAATGTTGCTGATGCATGCATGCATTTTGTAAAATGGCTGCAGGTTGCAATTATAGACCTGTCAGACTGTGACAGGAGGGATGTGGTTGATAACCCTGATGCAGCAATCAGAATGAATGAAAGACGTTACACTGGAGGGAAAGGGAGGACTGGGTACCTCCCGCACCGCCAAGCAACAAAGGACTGGGAAAAGGATCAGAGCAATCAGAGGCGTCGCCATGGCATCCACACATCGATGGCGTCTGTGATGCCCAGAGCTATTGGCTTATTTGAGGGAGTCGTTCTGTTACCAATGCACACAAGCTGCCTGTTACCAACATACGTTTACGTGCACGAACCCCAGCATCATGGCAGATATCCCAGGCGCCCCCCATCTGATGATGCTTGCTTGTGGCCGACCAACAGAGCAACGTCAAACACATATCAGGGCTGGTCAAGCAGCAACAGAAGTAAATGCAACGCTTCTACTCTGCAGCTTGGTGGCACTATGCCAATGACTCCTTGGATGGATTCTAGATGTGATATTTGACATGCCATTCACGAAATATCTTCTGACGGTAGTTGCGGTACACAGCGAACTTTCTGCTCTTCCTTTCAACCTGTCCAACAACGCGGCCTTAGGATCTCCGAGATAGAGCGAGATCGTGGCTAATCCAGTAGGGTCCGTCGGAGCTTGCTGCGAGCATCATCAAAACAAGCATTTGCTTACGTGACGACGTGCGGCAGGCAGGAGGACGTAATCGGGTTCACACACTACACACTACACCCGTTGAATTGCTACCGAAAACGAATGGCCATACAAAACATTAATACTCTTTAGGGGCTGTCTACGTTCGCCTGTGGACCTCTCGTGGGCAAGCGCCTAACCACGACCATGCGGCATGATACCTAGAGCGCACCTGCTGAGGCACGTATTCTTGCAAACATAGGGTCATATGATACAATTTGCATACCGCCGGGCTTTCTGACATTGGGCGTCATCAACTGTCGTTCAGTGTTTAGGGGCACTCCTTGAATCTTGCGGGGCATCTATCTTCGTTATATAAGCAAAGCACACGGCGCCTGTTGTTTACTGGTGTGCAGGAAGAGGCATGTTGCGAGGTTGCCTCGCATGCTGGGGCCTGCCTGCAGCAGCTGTCAACGATGAGGTGAGCGCACTATTTCATAACGACGCGCTCTGCTCGTTTGTACAGCTTTTGGGCTTGTAGCAGTAGGTTTGTTGCCTTGCATCAACTGAGCTTGCATGAGACATCCGTCAGCAGCGCTATATTCCTGTGCTGCGCTGTGCAGAGCCATAACACATGGAAATCCCGCCAACTAACAACTGCAGGTGGCTGACATCTGCCACAGCGGCACCAATGGACGAGGAGCAAGAGGAAAGGATGGCGCACAGCATCCAGCCTTGCATGTGCAAGAAGATGTCAGCAAGCGCAGCAGCCAGACAAGTAGGAACTTCAACGCCAGACACGCTTCCACAGATCAGCTGGGAGGCCTCAAGGCGGCACATGTGGTTGCGAGGCCATCTGGCCACTTGCCCCATGCCAACAGCATAGCCAGCATTCAAGGACAGCCACAACCTGTGACAGCCCATTCCAACTCCATCAGCCCTTGGCATGGCCGTGCTCTCAGCAGCATGCAGGCTGCTGTTGCAGTAGTGGATGAGAGCGGCGCTGTGCTGCAGTGGCACAACCGTGATGCTGCTAAGGTGCATTCAAGGACGGGCGCGGCAGCTGCTGTCGATGACACACAAGTGGCATCACACACGGTGTCCAGTGGACCCGCCCTGCCAGAAACCTTTCCACAACCTGTGTTCTTGGAGGTGCTGCTGGGGTCAAAACACGTGGCTGAGGAGGCCTTGGCCACCTTGCAACACGCACCATCGTGGACAGCGACAGTGCAAGTACCTCGCGCAGTTTACACCTGGCCACCTGCATATGCTCAGCAGTGTTGGCCTGTGGCAGATCCCGACATCAGCGCCCGCCTTGCCCTGAGCCCAGCTTCACCACCGCGCAGTACAGCTCATGTGGCTGCAGCTTTAGTCATGCCTGAAGCGGCAGGTGCAAGCCACCGGCTGCTGCTTCTCACACCCTTCAGCAGTACCAGACCGCTTGCACACCAGCAGCATTCCACTGTGTCCTTGGCAGCATGGAATGCGGGCAAGATGGGGCAGCTCTCTGTGGACTCCCAGCCCATGGCGCAGGACACTGCAGCTGCCGCCGTCCCCTTGCATGCCCTCATGGGCGTGAGCAACACGGATGCGGCGTTGACGCCGCAGGACGTGTCGTACCTGCAGCGCCCAGTGTCAGGCCATGGACCCATGGGCATCTGCTCCACAGGCAGCCTCCTGTCAGGTCTGCCCAGCTCTGGTAGCACTGCTGCATTTAATTCATGCACGTTGCAGGCCCACGCGTCAGGTGCAACTGCAGCCCCTGTGCGTCCATACATTGCTAGTGAGGGAGGCATTGCTCCATCATCCCCCGGTGCCAGCTCCCAGGAGCCCTACCACCACGTGGCCTATGCAGCTGAGCACGAGCGGAGCTCCTTCGGCACAGCTGCCACTGCTGTGGGCCCACCAGCCCTTGGGCACGGCTCAATTGCATTTGGGGTGCGACGCCCACGCACCGCTGCGCTCCTCAGCAGCCTGCTCAGCGCCAGCGACTCAGTGGGTCACACAAGTAGTGCCAGTGCAGGCTCTGCAGCTGCTGCACGGCATCGTGCTGCCACAAGCCGACGGTCCTTAGATCTGCACACGGCATGTACAACAGCAGCGCTATCACATCAGCATGGGCCGCTGAGTGCGCTGGGCAGTCGGAGCAGTGGGCAGATGCTGCTCAACTCAGGCTTCAACAGCAGCGGCATGCATGCCGATCACATGCCCCACAGAAGCTTGCCGAGTAATGTTCAAGAGCTGGCCAGGGATACTGCGGACCATACAGTAGCTAGGAAGCCGCATAAAGTTCGCATCCAAGAGCCGACCCTGCTGCCTTTCTTGACTGAGCCACCAAGTGCAGCAACCATTTGTTGCAGCAGCCCACATGTGCCGCAGCTGGGAGGCAGCAGCAGGAGTCAGAGCCTGAAGATGCGCAGGAGCAACCCCGACTCTTTCGACAGCAGTTCGTTCCTGGACAGCAAGCTAGACCGGCTACGGGAAGAGCTGGCGATGGAGCTGCTCCCATCCAGCATGGAGTCTAAGGGCCCCGCCAGCAGCCGCGGCCCTGCCAGCAGCCGGGGTCCCACCAGCAGCCGTGGTCCCGCCAGCAACCGCAGCAGCCGCGGCCCTGCCAGCACCCTGCACACGCGGTCACAGCATTTACAGCACGCAATGCACGGCTTGGATGAGTCTGCCGCAACCCAGGCATCATCAGGCGGCAGCACTGCTGCCAGAAGCGGGCCACCATCACCACGACCACAAAACCTGCAGCACACACAAGCACCTTGTGAGCTCATGGCGCAGAAGCAGGTGCTGCCACAGGACGTGGCATGCGCACCCAACTGGACACAGGAGTGGCAGGGCACTCTTACAGCAGAAGTCCGCATCTCGCACATCTCATCCGCTGACATTGACGGCCACAGGTGAATATGAGCTGCTTCATGTTTCCTTGCCATGCATTTTTCATGTTGCCACCTGATGGCCCATCCCCTCCGGGAGGTTTAACGACGCTAAGCCATGTAATTATGATGAATGATGAGGCATGGCAGAAGTGTGGCGCTTCTTGACATTTTCATGGTTTCACCCTGGGCAAAGTAGTACCTCCAGTGCATGCCATGATCACATGGGCCGTGACACGTGTGCATTTTTGCTTGTCCTGCTTGCATAGCCGCGGGTTGCTGGTTGAGGTTTACGACGTCAGCGGCCGCACTGCACTGGAGGAGGTGCTGAGCGCACTCACGGAGAGCCAGCTGACCATGGTGGCGCAGGTGAACAACGCCCAGAGGTTGCAATGCATCTGCTATAACTGCCCATGGCCTGGCATAGGAGCACATGACTTTTGTGCCAGTGAGCTGCCAGTCCGCTGCCACTGTTGGTGAACTCGTGCCTTGAATTGGCATCTGGCTGCAGATGTTCCCCCGGCATGTGGTGGACTTCCTGTCCGCCCCGACACCATCAAGCCCCACACCTCCCAACAACCCGACAGCAGCAGCAGGGGCCGAAGCTGCTCCTGCTGATGGGAAGCTTCCACGGCTGTTGTCAGGCACCCCACCTACAAGGGACTCTGAAGGGGGTGCACTTGCCGCTGTGCCGCAAAACATCGGCCTGCTGGCCCGTAACCACGAGCACGTCACGCTGCTGTTCATGGAGTGAGTGGGACGCGTGTGTACTGGGGTGCAATGATGCGTGCAGGGCAGTGTCTGGGAAATTCTAACATTTCTGTGCACTGGCTGCTCCACTGCAGCTGCCATTGATCTGCTTCCAGCACACATCGTGTGGGTGTGCCCCATGCCGCCACTGTGCCGCACATGTGAACAGGCCCCCATTTGCTTGCGATTCCATTGCTCACATCGCAGCGTGTGTGGCTACACAAGCATGAGCAAGGATGTGCCAGCAACGGTGGTGATGAACTTCCTCAATCAACTGTTCTCCATGTTTGATGCGCTGGTGGAGGCACATGGCGTGCACAAGGTGGAAACGGCAGGTGACTGCTACATCGTGAGCGCGGGCGTGGTGGCCCAGGGCGCGGACAGCTTTATGCACGTGGTGGAGTCACATGACCAAGCGGACAGCGCGCGCCGTGTTATGCAGTTTGCCAAGGACATGCTAGCGGCTGCGCGCTGTGTGACCATGCCGCACGACGGCCGGCCGTGTGAGGTGCGCATCGGCATGCACACGGGCCCTTGCACCTCAGGCCTCATCGGCTCCAAGCTGCCCAAGTTCTCCATTTTCGGCGACAGCATGAACACTGCCAGCAGAATGGAGAGCACCGCGCCTGTTGGCCGGATCCAGGTGTCAGAGTCCACATGGACCCTGCTGCCACAAGAGGCATGGGAGCCCACAGGTGGGGTGGAGGTCAAGGGCAAAGGCCATATGAAGACGTTCTTGTGGCGTGAGGGCGCTGCTATGCTACCCGTGCTGCCAGCCCCAGCAACCCCTTACAGCACCATGGGAACAGATGGCTGTGTTGTGACCCAAGGCACCAAGGACCAGGAGGGTGCTGCACTTGACCAAGCGCCAAGTGCACCAAGCCTTGGCACCACACCGCGTGCTGTGTCGGTGGAGTGGGACACGCTGAGCTCATATGAGACACGTGCCGCTGCTCCAAGCCAGCAGACAAGCCTGCACGAGGCGCCTGCGCTGCTGATGCCTGCAGCCCAGACCACAACGCTGCTGGAGCAGTTTGACAGGCTGCATGGTGGCGACAGCGTTATCGACCAGGCGACAGAGCTGCACAGCAGCTCCAGCCTCACACATCTGCAAGCCCCGTCCCGGCAGAACAGCAGTATGCTGTCCCTGCACAATCTGTGGCGTGCTGCCACATACAGCATCCTGCACGGCAGCATGGGCGGTGGCGCCACGGAGCGCTGTTCAGCTGACATGGCACTCACCACACTGCCTGCAAACGTTGTACCCAGTGGAATGGACATGGGCGAGTTGAGGGACACTGGTGGGAGCCTGACAGCCATGCAGCCGAAAAGCCTGCGGCCCCTTGCGGGCTGTACCCAGGCTGCAGCCGCACACACCTCGGGCGCAAGCCCCAAGCGGCCCGTCAGCGTTGATGAGCGCTGGCTGCAGGAGCTTGGGCACCGCGTTGATGATTACCGCAGCAGCCACAGCAGTAGTGTGCCCCAGCAGGGTGGCATGCCGCGGCCCGTTGCACCGCATAGCGTGCCAGCTCCACAGCTGCATGTGCTTGCGCTGGCGATGGGCGCATGTGAGCGTGCAAGCGCCAGCAGGACACTGCCACCTGCACCCATGACCCGCCAAGGTGGCGGTGGTGGCGTCCATCACCGGCGTGCAAGCGCGTTGGCGACTGTCACCGGGCCCGGCCTGATGCACACGGCCGACGCAGTGCTGCTCCAGCGAGTGATGCGGGCCAGGCAAAGTTCACAGCCGCACGTTAACATGAGGCACTTGCTCACAACCCTCACGGATGCACAAGCTCTGTGCCTGGGCCCAGCTGGCATGGGGTGAGCAGCGCGGCAGGGCCGGGGACAGGCTCCAGGACTCCCACTGACCAGATCATACAGCTGCCTGCTGAAAAAGCACGGGTGGCGATCACGCATACCCTGGTTAGAAACAATGGGGACCGTGGCGGCAATGCTGGGGCTGGCCTGAAGGCTGCAGCCTCCCTGTGCCTCTTAGCTGGGAGCCTCCTCTGCTTGAGGGGCTATGCACAGACGAGCAGGTAGAGCACGGCCTGCGTGGTGCATGTACGGTCACAAGTTTGTTTGACAACAGCCACCGGTGCCTGGATGGATGAGCACGCCACTCTGGAGGGATGGGACCTTGCGTACTGAACTGCATTCCTCTTGTCCTCTCTCAATGGGGGCTGAATCCAATCTGACTGGAATGTGACTTGTGTCACCATCTGGTTTGCGCAATTAGCTTTGAGTTCATTCCCTATCTTCAAAGAAGGAGGAGTATGGATTGCCTTTGGATTTTGCCTTTGGATTTGCCATGCACTGTATTATCCTGTTCCAGATTAATGCTCTGTTAGGCTGCACACCCGTGTGCATCACGCAGATGATCTACCAATGCCAGTGCGCTGAACCCTGGTGATGCAGTCCTGTGGCTTGTGTGGCATTTCCACAAATCTGCATGGACTCAGGCGCTCGGAACTTAATGTATGCAAGCTGCAGAGGATGTGGTGAGGAAGCATACTTAAACAGCCCAGGGAGATGATTGCTAGAATTGGCAATTCCTGGGGTGAGTGCTTTCTGAAAGCTTCTTGGTTAATGCCAGGAAATCGCTGGAGCTGATCATGATTCATGGCTGGCCGGTGCGCTGCGAAGGCAGGGCCATTCCAAGGCCAAGGTGACAGCATGTGTGTAGTGGTCAAGATGGTGGCAGTTCATGTCGTGTGTGGGCTCAGCACTGCACTGGTGCGCATGCATGCAGGTCTGGTTGAAGGAATGCACATGGAATGGCTTTGGGATGGACCAGCACGCAGCTGACACGCATAAGAACGACGCACGGTTGAACATGCAATGTGAAAGTAAAGTAGAGGGTGCTGGAAGCCCTTTTGATTGTGGCGCCCCGGTCCTTTGTTTATGAGGTTATGTTCTGATGCTCACCTGTGACTGCGGATGTTGCTCACCTTTTGCTCACACCAATATCAACATGTGACCAGCTTGGCTGCCAGGGTGCGCTGATAATCCCACACCAACTGGTGTGTAGGAACTTGCCTGTGCGGCCATGCTGTCACCATAGATGCAACATGTACTGCCACAAACAGCTGGTTGCCTGGTGGCCCACGCACCATTTGTTCTGGTCACATGATACCCTGGAACTTGTGTGCTTACTACAATTGTATGGAACACAATATGTTATGTACTGGCTGAGAGCGGTACATGCAAGGACCTGGCATGTGCGTGCACGTCGTACTTTGTGTGCTGGCCAAAGATGTATGATGCTGCTTGGGGTCAACTGCCTACAAACTGCTGGCTAGGCTGTGAGCCATTACCGCCACCAGTACCCTCCTCGGTGCTGTGCAGCATAGACCGTGAACATGGATGGACCTCGGTCCTTGCCAATGGTAGGGTGTTGTTAAGCCCTGATGCCTCGAATGCATGATGCATGTTGAACCTGTAGTAGGTTTGACCATGTGGGTAGGTAGGAGACTGCATGCTCGGTTGGTACATCCTTGGCAGAAGTCGAGAAGATGCATTGCTGAGGTAGAGGATGGTGATTCAGGATCCTTGATGGCGAATAAAGGCAGGCAAGTTGATCAACATGTGGCTGGGCGAATGATACAGCTTGGCAGGGGAGGCAAGAAAACAACACGTCATCATCTCGGGACAGCAGGCAAGCGGCTGATCCCAGCGGCAGGTTCCAAGACCATGTAACTTCAATCTGATGGACCTAAGATAGCTGTGTGCTTGGGGTTTGCAGTGAGGGCGCTTGTTCCTCGGTTGAACCTGCAAGTATGTCACTGAACAGCACTTGATGCCTGACATCACATTGAAACCGACACAACACCTTGCATCGCTGCATCCGTCATGCGACACCTCCAAACAAGATAGCTGCTGGTTCATCCAGCACGTAGTTGACCTTCACGTACATGGCTATGCATCACCTGTCCTCACGTGACTGCTCATGGACCAGTGTCTTGTTCGGGGATGGGGCACTTCGCACTAGGCATCAGGCATAGAGCCGGCATACAAACCCTTTAGCACAGCATCAGCATGAGCGGTACTGAACAACATCAATGATCACCATGATACTCCACGTACTTGGTGACAATCGCAGCCACCGTGTTTGAGGACACCCCCCGAACATGGCGAACACATGAACGCTGCCTGCTACTCCAGTGACCAAGTGCATAGTACTCAGGTAGCCCAGCGAGTACCAGCCATGTTTGTCCTGCTTGATGAATTTGGCAGGCCCACAGTGAGCTTGGGTGCATCGGGTTGCTCGCACGTGTTTGTGATGCACTTGTGGGAGGCCTCGGCACTAGATGGATTGCTGCTGTCAAAACCTGAGCTGATGTGGAATACTTGGCTGGAATAGCAGAAGAGTGCAGAGAACAGGAGGTAGACAAAGCTCCTATGGCATTATTGCATCAAGCAGCCTGAAATCATCGTTAGCTTGCCAGGCATCAAGCAGAGTCAGCAAGCAGCAGCAACAAGCCCCCCATTCCTGTCCTTGTGTGAGGTCCCAGCAGAGAGGTACAGAAGTTGTGAGTTCAACCTTGGCCCAAGAAGCTCCGCACACTCAAACCCGCCACAGTCAGCAACACAGCTGCAAGCAGCATCCAGATCCTGCAACATGGAAGTGTTTGCACAACAACTGTCACATCACTTTCAACTGCTCCCAAATGGTTAGAACCAGCCACCAGTGCGGTTGCAAAGACCAGTTGCTGATGAATTCGCGCAGGTGGAGCCGGCTGGCACTTTCACCATGGTAACCGTGCCAATCATGCACACAAAAATCAACCTCACCTTCGGGTTGTGGCATGCGCACGCTGGAGAATCTCGGTGTAGGACAGCCGCCAGTCCTGTGACATGGGATGGAAGCATTGAGTTCACCTCACTGTTTGTGTATGGTACCTACCTGAGCATCAAACCTACCTCATGCTGTCGAGCGACAGCCATGTAGTCCAGTATTCAGGTGTCTCACCTGGATCATGAGGAAGCTGTGGGGAGCAAACAGTGTGGGGGCGACCTTGTGCAGCAGCCCGCGCAGCAAGAAGTTGGCGGTCCACAGCCAGTATGCAATCATGTGCTGCCTGTACTGCCAGGGGAAGGAGAAGGTCATGAGCTGAATGAGGGCTGAAATCTGCGTTGCGCACACCACCACAGAAGTTTGGTTTGGCCAGTGGAATGAAGGTTCAACGTCAACTGTTGGTTGAAGCACCTGACAAGCTAGACAATGCATGGGTGTGAACCAGGCACAGAAAAGGAGGCATACCCATGTCTTCAATGGAGCAGCAGGCAGCAGCTGGTTGATCGTTGCTAGCGCATGTGCGTTTCTGCTATCATGTTTAGGAACAGTGTGCGCTGTGCGGCGAGCACATGTCATGAAGCAGTGCATCACACCTGGGGTGCGCGCACTGCCTCGTAACGAGGCAGTGCCGCTGCCACATTGTCACCGGCTCGCTCCAGCTCCTGTGCCCATTGTGTACAACCTACATGGTTGGACATCACTAAAACCCACACGCACATCGTGATAGGCGCAACCGGCAGCCCTGGCCACATATCATTAGGTTCATGCAGGGCCATGCCAATGGGTTGGTGCTGCTGCGTGGGTGATGGTTTGCAGAAAGCACTTGCAGCTTTGAGCTGCAGAAACGCCCTGTGCTCACCCACCATGTCCATCAGCGCGGCATCTGTGAGTGCTGAGTTGACACCCTGACCCAAATCAGGCGGGAAACAACCTCGGGCATCACCCTGCGGCATTACATGGACACAGATCGTTAGCGGGTGTGGTGAACCCAACAAAGCCCCAACACTGATGTCGAGCCAGGGATCAGTATGCTTGCTCTGCACACATGCCCTGGTTGTACCCCACCCAGCATGACCGTGGATGCAGCGTGGTACATGCCATTTCGGCAGCATGCCATGGCCAAAGCGCAGCACCATGCCATCATGGCCCCATGGCGACCAGGCGCACCACAAGTACGACGCCACAGGTTTGCGTTCCAGACCCGACCACCCACTGCAAGCCCTTGCATGCCTGCAACCGGTGTTTTGCAATGTGGATCCCGTGCCAAAAGCTGAATTGCGACTTTCAGATGGGCGGCTCATCAGTGTACAGCCCCAGTCTACAGCAGCATGCAAGGCATAATGGAGGCGGTACAGGCAGGGGTCGCACAGCACTGATACTATCACGATATCTGCAAGCAAGCTCATCATGGCGGTCTGCGGCACACCGGCCACACCATGACCAGGGCCACCAGTACTGCTGCCACAGCACAACAGCACCTGTGGGTGTGGGAAACGGCCGCCGCGCGACGCTGCAAACGCTGCAGCCTCCTCACGGGGTATCAGGGTGCGCGCCGGCAAGTACGGGAACTCGTGGCCCAAGAACCTTGAGCAGGAGGGTAAGCAAGGGGCCAGATTGTGGCGACACTGGAACAAGGTCAGTTAGTGCAACAGGGTGAGCAGGGACTCAGCATGACATCAAATCTATGGACCCTTTTGTTGCCGTTGACTCACTTGTACAGGCCCTCGGCAGTAGTCACATCCCACACAGGGTGGTCAGGCTTCGTGATGAGGTTAGCAGTGCGGATGGCCATGCTGCGATGGACGGCAGGTCAGGGGGACACATCAGGTGTGCCAGACACAGGCGGTTTTGCAGGATAATGCAGCCTGGAACACCGCACTGCTGCGGAGCAACAGCACAGCCCACCAGCAACAAACGAACACGATGCAGGTGACCCATCTTCACACCCAACCAACTCACAATTCCCTCATTGGCAGAAGCCCAAAGCGCACCGACTTCCCCTGTGAACCGCGACAACACATGGTGCATGAAGGTCACTCACCAGCCTTCCCCACTCGAAACTGGCTAGGCACATGGGTAGGCAAGGCAACACCTGATCATGATCCAACCAGGAACCAAACAGATACAGCAGCAAAGGCAGCACAGACCAGCAGCTGCGTGCAAACACCCACGTTCAAGATGCCTGTGTGAGTGCTGGCCAAGGGCTGTGTACCATGGCGGGTAGACAGCACTGGCTGTGGTGGCAGCCGCATAACCTGTCGAGTGGCCAGTGCAAGAGGTCACCACCACCTGCCTCAATGCTTCCATAAAATAAAGGACAGCGTGATCCACGCCTTGCAATAGTACAACCTTGTTGCTTCTGCCTGCAAGAGGCTGCACATGTGCAAGCTGTCACATGCTGGGCGGCAGTGCTCCAGCCGCATCACAAGTACACCGCACCTTGTACCGCAGTCCTGCAGCAGGGGACGGGTACTGTTGCAGTGCGAACCGGCTGCTTGTGTTGGTGCTAGGGGCCATGACGCTGCCACTGCCACTGCCACTGGTGCTGTCCTCAGCCTCCCATGCCTCCAGTGCAGCGCGCACCACGCTGTTAGCCCCATCCGCCCCCACCAGCAGCCGAGGCCACAGCTGCAGGACCTCTTCCTGCCCCTGTGATCCGCCCGCGCTGCCACTGCTGCTGTGCTGCAGTCGTGCAGTGACGCGCACGCCTTGGCCGTACACGCGCTGCACAGCCACCACATCCGCACCCAGCACCAGCCGGATGCTGCCCTCAGGTGCTGCAGTGGTGTGTGGGCCAGGTGCACATGTCTCAGGTGTCCACCATCAGCAACTGCCCAATGCAGGCTGGGATGTGGGCATGCATGAGATGGAGTGTATGGCACAAGGCCGCAGTGCTCACCTGCCGCCCCCAGGCCCTCCTCTGCCAGCACGCGCATCAGCACGGGGCGCGGCAGCCAGTGCGTTTCTGACTCAGCCGCCTTGATGGTCACAGAGCTGCACACGGGGCGGCCAGGTCCAGGTGCAGCATGGGTGTGGCACAGCCAGGCCTGGACAGGGCCCTCCATGTGCCCCGTGCACGAGTACAGGCGTAGCTTGGCCATATGCTGGCCATACACAGGAGGTGCAGGAGAGCCACGGTGCTGCGTGTTCATGCCGAGCATGCTGTGCCCATACCTGTGCTTTGCAGTACCGTCCTTCATGAAGCGCGTCACGCTCATCGTGGTCGCCAGCACCCCCGCTCTGACCACAGTGCAGGTGATGCACAGTGCAGAGCATGGTGTGTGGCCGGGTACAGCATGGTGCATGGGTGTTGCATGCACATGCTCAGTACCAGTCCACATGTTTGACTTCTTTCTTCCACAGGTGGTTGCAGTGCTGATGGCACGCACCTGCCCAGTGCATCCAACAGGGAGTCCCCGCCTGCCCGGGATAATGCCGCTCGTCCGCGGCCGTCAATCATGTAACTGCGGGCACATGTGCGGCGCAGTGGAAACCCAGCGTGGGCGGACCTGCCGTTTGATTACTTGCTTGGTACAAGGGGTTTGATGCTGGTTAGAAGCAGAGCACAGCCACCTGCCAGTGCTGCCACATCAACATCCTGCAACTTCTACATCCACCGCGCAACATGCACTTGTGCACCACATGCCACACCGCATACACGCTCAGGTCGCTCACACATAGCTCCGGTCCCGCTCCTCCTTATCCAGTGCTTCACGTTTTTCCAGCACGGTGATGTCCCTCCAGCCGCGGCGTGCCAGCATCAAAGCTGTTGCAATGCCTGCGGGCCCACCACCCACAATCACTGCCCCTTGCTTTGCAGCAGGCTGTGCAGGAGTGCTGGTTGCTGTTGTTGCAAAGTCTCCACCACTGGTTCTGGCATCATTATGAGGCACAGCCCTGAAGTTCTGTGCACGCTGCAGGCTGCGGGTCACGCCAGCTGGGGAGTGGTAAGCTGGAGTCCGGCCACCGCCGAATGAGGCACCCAATACAGCACCTGGGGATGGCATGTCGCCTGACCGCGTTTGGGCAGAGCAGCGCGCTGCGGTGACATGCGTGCGTAGAGTAATGAGGTCTGATGGCTGATTGGCACGCAGCTCACATATTCTCATGCCATGCTGCCAAGGCGTGTGCTGACACCCCCAAGGCATGCTGTGCACAAATGATGGGCACAAGTTCAAGGACTTTGCATGTACACATCCAAGCCGCTGCAGGCCCCTGCGGCTCGCCACATGGCCAGTGCTGTAGGCATGCCCCTGATCTGGGCCACGAGGTGGGGGGGACATTGGGCCACCTATTCCCATACCAGCACGGCAGCAGACTTAAACGTGATCTCAACGCCGTGCACAAACGGGCGACTGGATGAACAAACCCCAGCAGTTGATGTGGGGATAACCCTAACTGAAGTACTGCATCATGCCGATTATCATACATCATGACGCGAACTAATCAAAGGTATAAAATGGCAGTATATTTTTGAGCACCTGCACCTGCGATGAATGCGTCCATTTTGTGCCACTGCATTCATCAATCCCCACACTACACAGCCATGCATCGGCCACCATCAGTTGGTTGAGACTGCTAGACAACGCACCGCTTGAGCTACGGCGGACTCTCAACAACAAGTGTGCACCCTACTGCAGAGCCTGCAACGTACGCACGACAGTAGTTATGATGCATGAATAGCTGGATTTGACAACTCAGGCTATCTGGGCACCATTGGCTAGTGGTCCAGTGGTGTGAACTGCAAAGCTGTCACAGTTATGATATCTATGGGTTTTGGGTAGCATAAAGAAACCAGAGAGAACGGAAAGATAACACGTGCGGATCCAAACCCACATGTGCGGTATGTGACCAAGGAGTCTGAGATGAAGCTGGTCTGCTATGATGCGATTCTATTTGACATCCTGATTATCGCAGTGGTGTCATGTTCATAACAGTCATGCTGCAGTTCAAATTGTAATGTGACTGCAAGGTGGGCTCATGGCGAGCTGGAAGTATGCGGCCCTGGGCGGGCTTGTGATTCTAATGCACGGCTGCACGCGGGCCTTCACACGTAGGTTGTTCATATGCAAATTTATTGTACCTTCATCCGCCCAGCTGATTGATACATGGGATCATGCAATGGAGACTTGATACATCGCAACGCCTGCCTTCTACCAGTGGGGTTTAAGGGTCGGACAACCCGCTCCCGGGAGCGCAGCCATTGCCGCACATGCATTGCTGGAAATTGCGCCTTGTCCATTCGTCGCATACACTGACCACCAACTTTCACCTCATCGCGAGATGATTGCATTCCGACGAGTCTCTGGCGCAAACTGGCAGCCAATGCAACGTGCTCAGGGAATCGAGATGCTGCAGCCACACTGTGCATGTGTGTTGTTGGGCTGCAACAGCTGGCACAGATGAAGCATGCCAGGTTCATACATCATGTGCACCTGACATTGCACCCACAACACACCAATGCTATGCACCATGCTCAGCATGCCGCCGACAGCAGCAAGTGTTGTCACGCACCCCTACAATGGTCAAACCAAACGGCACGGCTGAACATCTTCAATGCACGCACATACCCCACTGGTCTGACTGTTCATCGCGCGCGGTGCTTGCTTCCCTGCAGCTGAGATCTACGTGTCACTTGAGAACACAACGGCTGATGGCAGTGGTGGGCGTGTGGTCGTGTCCCGGTTTGAGGAGGTGAATGGGCAGTACCTGTTGGTCACGGGCACGATCTGTGCAGATGGATCATGGGATGATCGTGCAGCATCAGCCGTGTGCAAGCAGCTGTCACTTGCCTTTGGGGGGAGCCCCGACCAAGGATGGGACGGCGGCTGGGCTGCTGCACCTGGGGAGTTTGGGCCTGGTGGCCGTGATATGCCTGGCGGCACCAGCAGCAGCAGCAGCAGCAGCAGTGGCAGCAGTAGCGATGAAGGTGCAGGGCAAGGCATGCTTGCACACCGCCGTCTCCTCCTCCTGGCTGCTGCCACAGGAGCAAGGAGCAGTCAACAGCAGCATGTGCCACAAGAAAACAGCGTGCAGACCTCTCGACACCTGGCTCAGATCCTTGGCGCTGGGGACGACAGCAGCAGCAGCAGCAGCAGCAGCAGCAGTGGCGCGGATGGCTCTGGCAGGCCGCTGCCGTACGTCCCCATCCTTATGTCCAACGTGAGGTGCAAAGGGGACGAGTGGTTGCTGGGTGCATGCTCGTACACTTGGCGCCCAGACTCTGCCACATCGGGCTGCACCCACGCCCGGGATGCAGGCGTGCGCTGCTACCGGCACAGCCCGCCACCGCCCTCGTTGTATGGTGCGTGCCCACACTCTGCATGTCGACGTCCTGTGCAGCCATTGTTGCACGTGCACTCCATGCGCGCATTTGACTTTGATTCTCACCCGATCCTCTGCAGCAGCTGATGTCTGCTCACGTGTTGTGGCTGGACCTTGCAGGCCCTATGTACCACGCGCCTCTGCGCCTGGCGTCCTCCTTCCCTTACCGTGTAGAGGACATGCTCGGCCGGCTGGAGATTGCCCATGGCATCCGGGGCTGGGTGAGCGCATGTGCGAGCGGCATGTCGGATGTGGAGGCGAGCGTGGCATGCAGGCAGCTGGGCTTTGCCAGCGGCCGCGCACTGGGGAACCCCTTTGCGTTGTTCTTCCAGGACACGTCATACCGTCCCCTTCTCTTCCGCCAGGTAGGGATGGCAGGTTGTGTGTTCATTACGAGCAGGTGGCACCTTTGCGTGCTGCTTGCGTTTAGGCCTTCAGGGCCTGTGCATCTGCCCGCTGCTACCGTAACGGGGTGGCAGATGAATGCATGATGGCATAATCAACAAATGTGCTGCCTGGACCCTGTGCAGCATACAGGGACATATGTACATATGAACATATCCCATGCTCAGCTTCACCCCTCGCATGAGCTGCCTGCCTGCCCTCACCCTGCACCTTCGGCTTCTTGCTGCCACCATGCAGATTAAGTGCAATGGCAGCGAGGCGTTCTTGTCGGACTGTGAGCTGGAGTACACCACCTTGCCTGTCCAGCCCGACAGCAGCGGTGACCAACCGTACGTGCCTGAGCCGGGCGCACCGCCATTATGTGCGCCAGCGGCTGCAAGTGAAAGCGGCAGCGGCAGTGGCAGCGGGGATGCAGGCGGACAGAACAGCGGGGGCAATGACTCAGGGGCGTGGGGTGGCCAGCTGGCACACAAGCTGCGCCGGCTGCTGGTTTCTCGGGGGCTGCTGGCTGGCGATGTCACGAACAGCCAGGCAGGGGCAAAGCAGGAAGAGGTAGATACAGGCGCGGATTGGGAGATGGTGCTCCTGGAAGCCCTGTTAGATCAGTACCTGGCACGCAAGCAGTTGGCCCTGGAGACAGCCGCAAGTATTGACACGCACAGCAATGGGGAGCAGGGCTTGCAGCATGTGCATACAGCAGGTTTGGCTGAGGAGGGACATGAGTCGGGGGCAGGGGCAGGAGCAGCTGAGGCTGAATGGGAGCGCATGGTGGCTGCAGTGAGTGCACGAGGGGCTAGTGCGGCATCAGGTGCTGCGGCAGCCGTGGATACGCAGGCTGTGCTGCTGTGCGTGCCAGAGCAGCCGCCGCAGCCGCCGGCACCTGACCTGCTGGCACCATTCCCAACACCTTAGGGAGCATCCCGTGCTCTTGGTGTGGACGGTGACGGGGCACTCTGTACCTTGCCCCGATTGACTCGTGTCTGTGCATCGTGCTCAGTGTTGCGGGCCCTGTGTACAGTTGCAGGAGCTGCATTTTGTCCTTAGACAAGAGACTCAGAGATAACACTGGCGGTGGCAACATGTCTACCAGTTTGCAGGTTTCTCTCTATGGGTAGGCGTGCACATGCAGGTGGCTGCAACGGGGGTGTGGGCTTGTATCTGCTCTGCTGTGGAATACAGATGTAGTAGCGGCAGACAGGCAGGAGCTGGTAGGATAGGCACAGCGTGCAAGCAAGAGGTGAGTCTGGAATGCACTTCTTGTATGATGCACAACAATAGCATCCGAATCTTCACGAGGGCTCTTTGCCTGAGCTGCCTGATGTAGCCACAGTTAGCAATGGTCAGGTGTGGATGGACGCTGTGTTTCATGATCTTTTGATGCACCCATTGATTCCATTGCCTCCAGAGCTGCAGCACACAGCATGCATAACAAGATTAAAAGCACATACTTGTTGTGTATGATATGCATGCTGCATTGGTGTTGCAGGGCAGTGGGTGGCGGCCCTTGTGGCTGCAGGAGCCTACCATCACCTCCTCTTTGTCCCGCACAACCCATCACTTCTGTGCTGTTTTAGCCGCTCATCAGGCTTTGCATACAATGTTGTGGGTCATCATCTGTGGTCAGTTGAGGCATAATTGGGTTGGGCACATGTCTTGCTCTATGCATTGTGCAACTATCATAATCACGTATGGCAATACGGAAACTGTAATTGTGCATTTTGAGACCCAGCCCATGGGATGCCGTGCAGACTCAGCATGATGAACAGCACACCACGCAGGCCACGCACACAGTTGTCCAGCGCCCCATCCTGCTGGTGCTGGTGCTGTGCGCAGCTGCTACCTGCAAGCTTGCCGGGTTCAGGGACGTTGTGGAAGCAAGTCGTGCTTACAGCATTGAAAGAATTTCCTGAAAACAAAGCACACAAACCAGTGTGCTGCCAGACATTGAACACCGCTGCTTACTTGTCACAATTTTCAAGTTCGCAGACATGGACTCATTGAACAACCAAGATGAACACAGTTGTGATAAAGAACAAACGCCATCAGCAACGGCTTTGTTTGGCATGGCAACGCACTGCCGCAGTCTCAACCAACCTGCCAAGCCAATCGAACAGCTGTACACAGCACATGAATACAGGCCCCCCCCCCCACACACACACCCCTTTGCCAACGCATAGCCTTGTCTGATTGCCTTGTACAAAGAAGCCGCTGCTAGGCATCCAAACCTAACATGACAGTACAAATGCACTTGAATCCCATGTACCCATGCAGCCCTACATGCAGCCCGCCCACACACTCCTTCCCAGCACGCAAGCAGCGCATACAGCAACTCTCTTGGAAGCGTAAATGAACTCTCTCATTGGTCATGTCTTGTCCAGCTGTGCAACATGCTCCCAGCTGGCGAGGAGCAAGCTAGGCAAACCTTCCTCTCGTTCTGTGGGTGCAAAGCACAGCCTGACCCAGCACCATTACCCTGCATGACCTCCGTGCCCGCGTTCAGCAACACTCGCCCACCAGTGAAACACCCGCTTGCGACCGTGCTGATCCGAGATGTGTCCACCCATACTACTAATGCAGTACACGTTAGCCGCTGCGCATGTGATGGCGACGAAAATCCATGCGCGCACTCCCGCACGCAGCCAGGAATGGCCTCCGGCGACACACCCAGCCTGTACGAGGACATGGGGGCTTGTGCGCACGGCTCCTGCTGCTGTTCCATTATAACTGATGCAAAACACCATCTCACAACATCAACAGCTCTCCAGCAAGAACATCACGTGACCGGGCGCAGGCGCAGCATGCAAGCCCTTGTTCGTCGTCATTTGCTGTGCCACTGCAGCACACCAGGTGCACACCAACATTTCTGACTTGCGTCGTTGAATTCTGAATCACCCCGTGAGCGCAAACTGCCCACTGCGCTCCCTCCACCAAAGCCATGGGAGGTAGGCGCTCTCACATGAACACATCCTCCCAACATCATCCCACCTGTCCCACTGCTCACAAGGTGCAGCAGCAGCAGCAGCAGCAAAGCCCCACCCAGGGTGCAGCAACCAGCACACCGCACGACTTCTAAGCAAGCCAAGGCCGATTACTTCCGCCCCCAAACCGCTTGACCTGTGCTCCCCCTTCCCCGTCCCGACAAGCACCTTGCAACATGGTGCCCAATGCAGAGTCCTGATGCCCCTTATTGCGTCGGAGTCCACCTAATTCATCGCAACAGTCCAGCAATCTACATTCTTTGGCACATCTTCAGCACATATGGCAGCATTGTACCTCACAGCACACCTCCCATGTGCATCAGTATGTAGCTTGCCATGTCGGGCCACGTCACTCGGCCGCCGCCAAGCACCCACACAAACCCCAAAGCGCCACAGAGCGCGCCACGTTGCCCAGCACCGCGCAAACCACGAAATAGCGTGTGTGGCATGAATCAACAAATAAAGGAGGGTTGGAGGCAGGGGCCATGGGCATGCCAAGTGCATGGCAGCAGCAGCCATGGGCCGCCCCCAGCACTCTCCTCACACGTCAAAGAGCTTGATGCGCGTCGTGATGGTCGCGCGGCAGAAGGGGCACAGCTCCAGCTTTGCGCCACACGGTGCGCAGATCTGGTGCCCGCAGTTGAACACAACGGACTTGGGGCGATCCAGGCACAGCGCACACGCAGCCTGCTCCGAGCTGGCACGTGCTGCGGCCTCCTGGATCGTCCGCTGCAGCACCGTCTCGCGCACCGTGCGCGCCGAGCGCTCAATCAGCGACTCCAGCTCAGCAAGCGCGCTCAAGGGCATGCTCGCCAGCGCCTCCGCGTCCGCCTCCATTGCTGCAAGCTTTCGCGCTGCCTCGTCGCGCGCGGCCGCTGCCGAGTCGAGCGCCGCTTGCAGCACCGCCACCTCCTCCGCGCTGCTCGCGCGCTGCGCCTCCACTGCTGTCAGCAGCCGCAGCAGCTGCTGGCATGCTGAGCCGCTGAGACCCGTGCTCGTCGGCTCGCCAGAGCCTGTGGTGGAGCTGGCCCCTGTGCTCAGCGTGGGGGCCTCACAGGAGGGGGACGAGGACGACCCCGCATGAGCACCTGATTCACTAGCCTGCATGTGCGTCAGCAGCTCTGCCACCAGGCAGGGCAGGCTGGAGGTATCCCCTAGCCCCAGCCGCTCCACAAGGGCCATGCTGGCTGCTGCATCTGCGACGTCCAGCCGCGGGATGGGGAGCTCCACGTCAGAGCACTCGCCCTCAGCCTCACCCTCATACATGTCCTCGCGCTCGGCTGCTGTGCTGTCCACGGCAGTGCCAGATGTGCCAAGCCCCGCTGATGCAGGCGCAGAGTGCGAGTTGAAGCGCGGTGATGCAGCTGCACCTGCCTCCGCGTTTGCTCCGTGTCTGTCGGAAAGCACACCAGCATCTGACTGTCGGCTCAGATAGGATGGCTGGGCCTGCTGCTCCTGCTGCTGGGCAGCAGGGTGGCCTGCTGCTTGCCGTGCCGCATTGCTCGCATCGACCCTACGTGAGCGCCGCGCGCGCATTTGCTGGTGCAGCCGCGTGTACCGAGATGATAGGATGCCTAGCTCCTTGAGCATGCCTTCCTGTAGTGACCGTGCAGCAGCCAGCTCGCTGTTTGTGGCCGCCAGCTGTGCAGCCAGTGCCGCAGCTTGCGCCTGAGCCTCCGCCAGCGCTGCGCTCTCCTTCTGCAGCTTGGCCTGCGCCTCCTTGGCTTTTGCTGCCCAAGCATCGCGGTCGCCTTCCGCCTCAGCCACCATCAGCCGCAGCTGCATCAGCTCCTTGTTCAGGGCCTCACTGCGCGTGCGCTCAGCTGCGAGCGCCGCCTCCACCACCTGTGTTGGGAGGGAGCCACACGCCAGCAGTGCAGGCACAGTCAGTGCCTCTGTTGCGTACTGAGCATGGTAACCACAACAGTGTGCAGTTTGTTGCCCATGCCATCACATGCTGCAACATATGTCAGCCGCACAAAACCTACACCTACAGTGCACCAGTGCAGATATCGTGCAAAAGTACTCGCCTCAGCTTTCCGTGCTGCTTGCAGCTGCATCTCCTCCATGTTGCGCTTCACCAGCAGGTCGGTCAGCTGGCTCTTCATTGCGTCCATCAACATCGTAGATGACGACGCTGGCCGCACCCCTGCTGTGCCACCAGCCCCTGTTGTGTCCATACGAGGTGTGTGCGACCCCTCCCGTGATTGCTGCGCAGACGGGCCTCTACTCATTCCCATGCCTGCCAGCGCATTGAATCCACTCACTGCACCACCTGAAGCAAGCATGCCGCTGGCTGCAATGGCCGCCAGCCCACCAGGCGCCACACCCGAGGTCATCGCTGTCAGCTCCTCCACAATGTGGCTTAGGTCGTGGTCTCCTCGGGTCTCCACAACCACCACTCCCTCGAACGTCTGCTTGCTGTTGATGCCGCCGTAGAGGAGGCATTTGCCATTCATCATGACTGCGGAATGATGGTAGCGCGGCGCTGGTACTGCGTTGAACTGCTGCGGTCGGCTCCATGTCCATGTAGCTGTGTCCAGCATGTAGGTGTCATTGAAGAAATGGCCCTGTGTGCATGCAAAGAAGGCGGAGGTCATTTGGAGATGCTCTGCTCGAGCAGCAGCATGTGCGCGTACATATACAATGTAGGGAAAAGGCAGACCATGTTCACGCTGCCTCTCACCTGTGCATTACACCCGCCAAACACCATCATGGCGTTGACTGATACCATGGTGGCTGAATGCTGTGTGCGGGCTGTGGGTGCAGGCCCCGTTGTGGGGGGCACAAACCACTCCTGCCGTGACAGCGAGAAGACTGCCAGCTGAGCATCAATTCCAGATGGCGTTGTGCCGCCCAGGCAGATCAGGTTGTCCCCGCCGTCCCATGCCAGGCTATGGCCTCGCCTGCAGCAAGAGAAAGCGACGATAATTTTGCCAAATCTTCGCAGTGAACCTACTTCAGCGTCATGCAGAAAGGGCACAGCCGGCGCAGGCTTGCCCCAGCCCCAGCGCAGATAGACGCGCACCTGGGGCTGGGCACGCGTCCACGATCAGGCAACTGGCAGAATCCAGCATCTGGGCGGGTGGTGTCGAACACCCACAGATCCGAAAGCAGCTTCTTGCCCTGCGGCCGCAGCACCAGGGAATGTCGAGAGTTGACGCGTTGCCGCACACAAGAAAGAGGATACCCGTGCTGTGTCATGTGCCCCCATGGGGTATGGTGATAGCTAAACGCACGCTGCGCGCCAAGTACCACTGCACATATAATACGCACCTGACCTCCCATCAGGTAAATGTTGGTGCCCACAGCCACCATTGCTGCTCCGGCTCGGGCGCAGGGAAGGTTATCTGGGCTGTGACGCCTCCAAGTGCTGCTGTCCACGTCGTAGCTGTAGAGTTTGGCGAGTAGCTTACGGCCTTGCTGCCCTGTTGGAAGTTAAGCATAAGGGGCACGTGAGTAAAGGCGCAGTGTGTGTGCCTGGCCAAAGCAAGCAGCGCTACACGACTGAGGTTACCAGCTACTGCATCCGCATCGGCACTCTCCCCTCCACAGCACGGGGGCAGTCAATTCTTGCTCACCTCCAAACATCCACATGCGGCGTCCTACTGATGCTGCAGCATGGCCCATCACTTTCTCTGGCCTGTCCTTCGGTCCCGCAGCGTAGGTGGACACAGTTCGCCAGCACATGGCTGCGTCCAGGACACATGTGTCATCGAGCAGTGTGCTGCCGATACCCCCAAACACCACCATACATGGGTTTGGGCCCGGGAACGCGCAGGCCACATGCGCCCAGCGTCCAGAAGGGCAGGAGGGGATAGTGGGGTACAGGAAAACAAGCTGTGAAGGAACGCTCTGCGAAGCTGCGCTGCCAGCTGGGTGACCGTGCTCCTGGGACCCGTTCTCAGGCACCCAGCTTGATGGTTGGCCTGGGCTGGGAGCTTCCGGGGTGGTGCGAGGCGTGGACAAGATTGTGGAATGGGACGCGGAGCCCAGCCCCCCAAATATAGCTGGGAGCATGGGCGCTTATTGATAGGAATTCAACATGCGGGCTTGGTGTATGTGCCGCACGCAAGCAGGCTCGTGGAATTGGCGTTTTTAAAATATGATCGACTTGTGGAAACAGGTTTGTTTGCCAATGGAGGCAGGTGCTACATGTGGACCATGTGACTCGCCAAGGAGATGTGACTCTGGGTGTGACGCAGCCATGTGGTTAGGTCGCCGCTGCAGCCGTCGCCACCACATTGTAACATTGACAGCAGCTACTACGATATTTTCCCCTTTTTTCAACATTCAGGCTGCAGCCATGTTGCATGTCAATTCCAGAGCTGCTGTACTGCTGTGTCTGGCAAAACCCAGGTCAGGGTCTAGGAAGTTTAGGGCCACACACAGCTGCAGCCAGCAGATGGTTGAGAATGAAACAGAGCGGAAGTGAGCTTCTCTTGCAGCCGTAATGTGTGCCTGGAATCGTGCAAGGTTGCTGGATACGGCCGGTAGGTGCGTATTCCTCTGCGACTTTGCCCTTCAGCTCAGCCCCAACATGACTGTGTCGGCATGCCCAACACTTTCCTGTCCCTTTACCACCATGTGCAGCGTCATTAACGCACCACGCTATCAGGCGCTGACTTAATTGTGAACAGCAGCCAGGATGCTTCAGCTGCAGCATTAGTGAGGCCGGAGAGCACGGTCGCCCACATCAGGTCGCAGGTCTGGCCGGGCTAAACGCCGCGGGCGGGGCGGCAGTGGCCCCGCACCCTCAAAGCCCGGCACACGCTGCGGGTCAGGCTCAGCCCAGAACCTGGAGGAACGTGGCGAGCATTGGACAGCGTCAGCAGTCTCAGCACATACTCCGAATCCCAGTGTGCAGTTGTTCTGACTGCGTCATTGCTGGCGCACATAAACTATTGATGCAACAACAAGTGGAAGGTGCGTCAAAAGACTGTCTGCACCGCTCTCAGCCCGTGGCGGCACAATGCAGCAACATGGCGTGTTTTACAGGAGCTTATTGAAAAGCACAGTGCTGCATGCCGTCTGCTCTAACGCGTAGACGCTCACCTCAGGCGATGCTTCACGTTAGGCAGTGTGCGGAAAAGTGATGCATACGTGTTGTGCAGTGGCTTGAGGCGTGCCAGCCGCCCCAGCACACTTGAACTCTTCTTACTGCGCTTGCTGGTGCGGCCTGCCTGCCGGTGCCATACAGTTCCATTCTTGTCCATAACAAATCGTCCCAGCATCCAGCTGTGTGCATGCCGCAGTTCAAAACATGGCATGTTCAGCGATGCACACAACACATGGAGCAACATCCATGCAGAGACCATGCATTCATGACGCACTCATGATGCGCCTCCTTGACGACGATCTTGTACTTTTCATGCGTGTGGATCTGTGGGTTCTGGCGTGGGGCCGCTTCACCGAACAAATTCCTTATGGGCCTGAAGCTCCCGGGCTGTACAGATTGCTCGATAACAGCGCGAGGAGTACCGCTGATTGATGTAAGGCCGCAAGGCATCTGCGGCTTCGTCACCAAGGGTTGTGATGCGAAGCCCCGGCATAGCAAAAGATCCGTGATGAAAATACTGGATGCTGCAGCAAATGACATCGTATGCGCAGTATTTTGTAAGGAATTTTGAAGCTGCCTGCATGAGGTTGATGGGGCAGACATGAGCTCAGCACTGGCTCGTGCCAGCTGGCTGATAGCAGCATGTATCCGTTGCATCTTTAATCTACACCCCTGATCGCGTGTTCAGCCAGAGAATGTGCACAATGTCACTCATTATGGGTTTGCACATGCACAAGCACGCATTAAGTTCCCTTGCTGTTGTGATATGCCCATGCTACTGTTGGGCCCATCACACAGCTGTGTGGATCATGCCTGCACAACATACAACTGCAGGATGCTGCAATGCAATTTGCACTCGCTGACATACTGTGCCACGCTGCATTCGGTCCACGCCTGGCGTTACCTCGCACTCAACACAGCCCATATGAAATGGTCCAAGTTGGTGGAATCCCACTGGGATGTTAACGACTGAATCATCAACCTGCATACCGTACCCAGCATTACATCATACCGCAGCAGTTCTTGATTCTATGCAACGGGGATCATGCAACAGCATGCCCAGCCACCACAGAACCTGTGGAGACCTGCAGTGCGTCTGCAAGGTAAAATCAGGCTTTGCAGCTTGCAATCTGCACCCCTGCTTAGACACCATCCGCTGAAGCACCGACACGAACAGCGCCCGCCCCCTGACCCTCTCATGTCTTTTGCGCACGCACACTTCAACGGTCACATCACTGCACTAGAATCATCAGAAAGCACGGGAACCATGAGAGAAGATGTGATACCAGGTGCACAAACCTTTGCGGCTTTGGTTCCTCCTATCTCTGCAGCTGCGATCCGGCCTGGCTGCATGGATGGGAAATGCAAGCCGTCTTGCCCCTCACTGTCCCCCATCACATGAACAAGACCACTATACACCACACTGCAGACGAACAGGAACAGGATATGGTGACATGACAAACTGATCATACCGTATGCTGCAACGCTCAAACGCAGACGGCTGACCAGCACAAGCTGCCAGCTTGACACAGTGTGGCATGAAACATACCTCTCGAGGGGTTCACTGCTACACAGGCGATGCCACACTGGGCGCAGGAAATTCACAGTGTGTCGGGTCTTCGCCAATCCAGGTCAGATGTCAGCAACATAGACAAATACACAAGCGTCAAATCCATGCTCATGCCGTGATGGATGCAGTGCACATGCCACACGGCTTGATGTCATCCTGTGGATGCAGTGGGCGGGCCGTTCATGGCCTCGACGCTGTCCGGGTCCCGCCACACCCAACGCGTGATCAACGTCCCGCTGGCTCGCGGCTCGTACGTCTCAAAGGGGCCCTGTGGCAGCCCTGTGACTCGCGCTCGCACACGGTGGAATATGTACTGCAGGGGAGCAGCAGTGTAGCCAGCTGGTGAGTGAGGTGCCTTGTGGGGTAGTGCTTGGTGTGGTGCATAGCCAGCACAACAGATGCTTCACTGGAGTGCCACCTGCCAAGGCTTCAAAAGAGCTGGACTACGTCACAAGAGGCTGACTGTGAAGGCCACAAAGAGTACATGCCCAGCCAACCTGGACGCGCTAACAAAACTCTCTGTCATGATGGGCCCCCCGTGCCGCACAAAGTATTGCAAACTCATTCAAACCTGGTCTCACACCTGCCAGCGCGCGCACAAGCACACACCTGCGTCAGGAGCCCCGGGTAGCTCATGGAGGATGCCAGCTCCTCCAGCTGCTGGTAGCTGCCCTCCAACAATGTGATCTGGCCAGGCAATTAACAGCGTGTATGCAGATAAGGGCAAGCAAGCAGGAGCCGGTGGGTTCGGCTTCGTTGCATGCAGAACGCACATGATCAGAAGCATCAGGCGCAAATTACCCGCAGCTATCGTAGGCTCCTGTCCACATACTGCGTGGCTGCGTGCCGTCACATTGTGTACGGCACACACCACTGGCAGCACCACATGACCTGGGTGCAGATTGCACCAAACAGCTGTGCAGCAGCACCTCACCTGGTAGCCAGGAGGCAGGCTCGTGCCCAGCTCCTCGCTCACTGCGCGGGGTACTGCATCTCGCCACGGTTCGTCCCCAATCAGCTTCTCGCTCACCTGAACAATACGAAGGTTGATGGGTTCAGCTGGGGTGGTTGAGGGGGCTATGCAGCTGTGACGGGCACATGAAACACAGTCGCTGGGCCTGGCAGGATCAGTCTGTGTGACGCTCACGATGTGCCTGCTGCTACAGCATTTGATATATGTCCTGCTGACCGTCAGCAGGTCCAGCCAGCTTGCGCGCACCGTGACATTTCGCCGCCGGGAGCGGCCATCCGGCAGGATCTGCTCGTCCTCGAATAGCACCTGCAAAAACGGAAGAAGTAGGTTACAGAGCAATGATGCCACCATGTGCATGGCATACGAACTGGTCATCAGCGCGAACCAAAAGATGCCCAAGCAGCAACTGCCGCAGGTGCTGCCCCAACCTGATGTCCCTGCATCCCACAAGGCTTCAGATGCACGCCTGCGATAATTATATCAATGACCATTTGCTGCCCCCTCCGCCCACATTCACACTGTCCTGCTACCTAAGTTCTCCTGGCGCCATGTGTGTGGGCTGCAGTGACTTCATACCTGCCCCACATCATTGAGTATGTGCATGGACAGCACCTTGACCACTCGCAGTGCACGCCCATCCACAACACGCAGCACACTTTCACTCCGAGTTTGCTGCGGCCATTGCAGATACTATGAGATTCAGTGTCGCATGGCATACACCAGTGGCATGTCCGCAGAGTCTGAGGTTCAAGTGCAGAACGCTACGTGGCAACATTACAGTGGGCTTGAAAGTGAACAGGCAGCAGTGATGCCTGCGGTTGTCATGAGTTTGCGCTGCTGCAGTGTGCTGGTGGGTGGTGCGATGGCCTACATGCCGGGGCTGTACTGTTTGTTGCCCAGCGCAGGTGCATGCCAGGGTACGCATGGTGCACGGCGGCATGGGGTGCATACATCTGACATCAGTCTTGCGCACCTCCTCTAACAAATCAGCCACGGTCTTGGACATGCCTTGTCCGTACATTCGGATGTCAACGCCATTATCAACCTGCAATAACGATGTTGCGATCATACACCCCGACCAATGTTTAAAACGACACGATCCAGGCAGACATAGTGGTAGCTCACCAGCCACTGCTCCAACTCGCTGACAGTGGTGCCCGAAAAAATGCCTGACGAATTTGCTACATGCGCCATTCTACGCCAAGGCAGTGCTGACGCGACTGCTTGCAATGGAGAGCCTCGTCCTCGCAGGAGCTTTGCCCTTCGATTCAAGCTTAAGCGCCTTATCAGTTGAGGCCGCAGCATCTCTTGCTCGTTTCATCTCAATTTTAAAGTCATTTCACAAAATGCGTGCGCAATCAGCGATGATGGGACAAGAGACGGGCGGGCATGGGCCACTGCAGTCCCCACGAGGTGCGTGTACAGAGATGGTCGGATCAAATTCATCGGGCACAGTTGCATCATCTTTGGCACGATAAATATACATTACTCAAAGTCATGTGACCACCATACGGTTGTGTGCCCGCTTGCCAGTCATCGTGCTTTGGGCAGTGGCACCAGCACCACTGGCATGCATTGGACTTCCTGCCGCCGCAGCTGGGCTGTGTACGCCTGCCTCCATGAGCCCCGCTGCCATGCCCTTATGGCGCTGTTGGCGCTGAGTGCATTGCCCTGGCTGGCATTGTATTCAGCCACAATATGGGGTGTTGTACGGTGTGAATGATGTGGTCACAGCTCACAGGTTTCCGTGCGGGAGATCCAGGAGACCCTTCATCACATCATACATGGTGAATCCAATCGCTGTAGAAGGCACGACCTGCACACACAAAGGCCACATGCAACACAAGGAGCAAGCCATGCTTTTTTTTGCTCAATAAAGTATTGCACATCACCCACCAACCTGCACTACTCCAAAGCAATGCAACCACACCCAAACGTGTCCACATACCTTCATATAATTGATGGACAGACCCCTGAAAAGGCCCTTGATTCCCTCCTCAGCGACCACAGCACGTGCAGTTGCCCATGTTGTGCGTGCAGCACAGGATGCAGGCTGCCCTATGCTGCCTTGGCTGGCTGCGCTGAATGCTGAAGGATGGCGCTTGTACATGTCATTGACCTGCAAGTGCACAGACAAGACCACCAAATCTGCTTGCTGAAGCACCTGAACACTAGTGCAGAGAGCACACAGGTTGCCAGAGGGAGCTGTGCCACGGGCACCCACCTGCATGCGCCGTCGCACAACATCCAGCGGGTACGTGACGCTCTGGGCTACAAGCCCTGACACTGCACCGCACGCCAGCATCACAGGCACCGGCAGCCGTGACCCTGGACGCCCGCCGCCATCACCCTTGCCGCTGCTGCTGCTGCTGCTGCTACTGCTGACATGCGACTTGTGATAGTCACTGTGCAGGTAGTGGCCTTTCAAGGATTGGTACACAAAGAACTTGAGGCCTGCATAGGGCAGGATGCCAAGAAGTGTCGGTGCACATCCCTTGTACAGCCCAGCTACCCCCTCAGCTCGCAGGGTGTCAATGAGGATGGTCCTGATGCGTGGCCTTGGACCCGCAGTTGGCTGCGCACGTGCGCCGCTTGATGCAGCTGCCGCCGATGATTTGATGCTTCGCATCGTCTGCTCATGCACTGCACCCACACCACCACCACTACTGGAGGCTCCGGCACCAGCAGCACTGAATAGCACCTCCGAAGACCACGCCAGGCGGGTGCGGACCAGGTCCAATGGGTACGTCAGCAGCACGGCTGTTGCGCCTGCTGCCGAGCCTGCAACAAGGTCCCACCCAGGGTGCACGCGGATCACGTGTGCTGCGGCTTGGTGTGTGCTGCCGCTGGCTGAAGGGAGTGCTGAGCTGTGAGCATGATCACCACGGCTGCGTGAGTGTGCTGCAGAAGGTGCTGCGGCGTCGGTGCTGAAGTCGTTATTGCCCAGTCCTGCAGCGCTGCCTTGCTTCCCAGCAGCCATTGGATTCAAGCTGCTTGATGTACTCGCTGCAACGGTGTTGGGTGTGATGTCGATAGAGCTGAGGGCCCCTGAGGCAACATCAGCCAGTGCATCATCGTTGCTGTCTTCGCCTTCACTTTGGTCCTGGGACGTATTGGCTGCAATGGACGCATCCTGAAGCACTGCAGAATGAATATTATTGTCTGCTGATGATGGTTCCGGCGATTGGTTTATAGCAGTGTGCTGTGAAGGTGCATGTTGCACCAGATTCTTATTGCTGATGCGAGCTGCATGTGGTGCAACAACATGATCAACAAGCAGTTGACGGTAACGCTCATACACACCTGCAGCGTACGGTAGGAAGTTGTATGAGATGGTTTTGGAGCGAGGATGTCTGAAAACAATGCGTGTCAAGATGTGCACATGCCAGGCAGCGGCACGGGTTGAAATGCCACATGCTCCTTTCAAGCTTATGCACCATGTGCCAGTGCGTACCAGCCCACATGTGCAAACTACGCACCAAAATGGATGGCTGCATATGGAACAATGCGAAGCACACTCGCCGCATTTCCTCGAAACAGGCCTGCAATGCCCTCGGTGCGCCACAACAGCAGCAGGGTAGAGGGTACACTCAGGCCCTCAACCCGCCTTGTCTACATGAGGCGATGCACCACGAGTCACTGCACTGAGTTCAGTCCATGGCTTCTGTGACTGATTTGGCACGTACAACCAGTAGAAGCTGCATGTTGTGGAGACAAGGCAGAAGCAGCAGAGATTCATGGAAGCCATGCATGACTCTTTGCATGCAGATGAGTGAGCGCACGGTGAGCGCACGGTGAGCGCACTTGGAACAAGATTTTTGTGCGCTCTAATGGTGCTACACAGGTCTTGGCGATGCCTCCTGCAATACCACCAGCTGCCAGCTCCTGCATGGTGTACATATTTGATGCACAAACCTCATTTTGCCAACACCAGCCATGAAAACAGCGCACGGCACACCCACCCGCAGAAATTTTGGCTGCCCTCTTAGCCATGCCTGCACTTGGCCTGCCTGGCCATCCTGCTGGTGCATGTGGGGCATGGCAGCATCGCCCACACCTCTGCACGTAGCTATGCTAATCGATGCAGACGCCTCTAGTCACGAGATAAGATTATGGAAACATGCTTGTGCACCCTGGCAATCTCATGCTTTGCAAACAAAACTGTGAGATAGGAGAGAGGCTTGGTGCGGATGGATCCATTGGTCTGCAGTGCACGAATTGTGCGCTACTCACGTCACTGGCACGTTTGGTACAACTCGGCTGCACTGTCAAAGGGTCGCGCTTTTCTAGCTCAGCCCCAAGCAGGATCTAAGACCGGAAGCATGCCGGCTTTGCAGGGCAGCCAATCTGCAGCCCGTCTGGGTGGGAGATCCAGCTCGTCTGCAAGGCCAGTGGTGGTCCCACGCCCATCATATGTGGCCAGCCCAGCGGTGCCATGCGCCCCCAGCTGCAGCCCACGCGTGCTGACGCTACGTGCAAGCAAGCTTGGCGAAGTTCCACTGTTTGGGGGTGACACTGCATCTCTGTTGGGAGGTGCTATGGTTGAGGAGAAGTCTGCGAAGCCAAAGCTGGACGACATCCCGCTAGCAACTGAGGTAAACGTTTGGGCGCTGCGTTGGGTTGCAGAGCTAGCCAGCATGCTGCTCTGAACTTGTGTCGATCGCATTAACTGCACTTTCAGGTGGGCATGGACTATACCAAGCTCCGCGATGCGCTCAAGGCAGGGGATTTCCGTGCAGCAGATGACGAGACACGTGCGCTGCTCATCCGGCTGGCTGGCGAGGGTGCCATCAAGCGTGGTTGGGTGTACTTCACTGAGGTAAGATCCATTGTTTCTGGTGTGTGTGCTGTCTGGTGCTGGCACTGGGGCCATGTGTATGTGTGCGGGAGTGCAACACGTTCAGGGATCTGTGGGACGGCTTAGAGGATCTTTTGCATGGAACAGCATGCATGGTACTGTGCAAGCACCCAGCAGCAAACATTCAAGCAACCCGTTTCGATCAGCTGTTCCCTGAACAATGCATGCTGTGAGACGCAAGGGCATGACATACATTGAGTGCTGTAGAACTCCAACAGTGCATACAACATGCGTGTGGACGTACGGCCTCTGTTGTCAAGAAAAGCATATACAGCCGTGAAAGCCGGCATGTGGCTGTGCCACCATATACAGTTCGTGTTGCTCCCTCACAGGTCAAAAACATCAGCGTGACTGACTTTCAAACCATGGACAACCTGTGGAAGACGGCGTCAAACGGCAAGTTTGGGTACAGCGTGCAGAAGGAGATTTACAACCAAAACCAGAAGCGCTGGGGCAAGTTCTTCAAGCAGATAGACTGGACCACGGTGCGTTCACAGGCTGCTGTGTATACCATGCAAGCACTAGGTGCAGCCATGACGTGAACAACACACAAACCATTAGCTGCAAATTGCACACCACTTTCATCTGAGAACACTCTGGCACAGTTGCACGTGTGCGACCTGTGCATGCATGTGCCAGCACAAGCTGCAAATCATACCAAGTCCAATTAGTGCAGCCTGCGGTGTGCTTTCTGATGTTCAGGGCGAGAACAGTGTGTACCGGAAGTGGCCCATGGAGTTCATTTACAGCCTTGATGCAGTGCGCGGCCACCTTCCCTTGACAAACGCCTTGCGTGGCACACAGCTGTTCCAGGTGTGTGGCTGGCCCTGACTTACCCCATGATTGCGCAGTGCGGTGGGCAGGGTCTGATGGGCAGGCCTGACCCAGGTGTCATACACATGTGGGCACTTCCGCGCGCCGTACGGCTTCACGTCAGATGTTGTGTAGTCAGCAACCTGACCCTGAGCACTTGTCCAGCTGACCCCCGGACTTGTGTTGCAAGCAGGCTGTGCTTGAGCATCCAGCATGGGAAAAGACGGGGCCGAAGAAGAGCATCGACGATAAGGCACGCGAGGTGTGTTGGTTTTTTGAGTGTGCATGCTTCATCATGGTATACGCACATATCGCGTACTACTGATGCGTGCTCATATACTGCATGCACAATCGCCGCTGTCCTCCAGCTGACAACTGCTTTCATGCTGTACAATGTATGAGCAGATGCGGCTTGTGCTTGTTCATGCCGCTGCTCATGCGGTATGTGCATGCTTCACATCACCGCTCTTGCTTGGTGCACTGCAGGCTGGCACCAACACTCTCAAGTTCTAAAGTAGCAACTGCCTCAGCGACATTGAGCTGCTGTGGCAGTGGCCGTCAGCAGCATGACCACACGGGCGCGCCGCGACGGTGCCGCATGTGTGGCCACATGCATGCATGGTGTGTGTGATGAACGGAGGAGTCGCAGCATCTGGCACAGGGATGCCCATGGTGCAGGCCAAGACAATTGTTGTGTCAGGCTTTCACAGGCCTCATAGTGCTGCAGCACCTTGGGTGGTTGACGCCCTTGGGGGCAACATGTTGACCACGTGTTAGCAGTTGTTGGTTTTGCAGGCTCATGACGTCTACCTGTTGCAGCCCCTCGTTCCTGCATTGCGCCTGGGCATGCGCACTGCTTGTAGATTGTTGTTGGGCACTGTGTATGCGTACAGTTTGCGTGAATGGTTTTTGAGCGTGTGGTTGTGGCAGAGAGCCATAGGGTGGGCAACAGGAGCGACCGTTGTGGTGGGGTTGGGCCTGGGGGATGAGGGAAGGGGCAGGGAGCATGGGTGAGGGGCGGCAGGCAACCAGCAGAGTTACTGAGGGGCAGCCGCATGAGATACTGGAATGATGCATGTGCCGAGAGTGGAGTTTGGGCACAGGCTGAGCGCTGCTGATGGTGCCACCTCTGTAAGCGGTTATTCTCGACTGGGGGCCAGCTGCTCGTGCTCTGTTTGACAATCCATCCCTCTAGAGCTGTCTGGTGCAATCGTCAAAGCCCTGATTGCCAACCCTCAGCTGCTGTGAACTGCGGACTGCATTTGTATACAGACCTTAACTTCTGGGGCCGCAGCAGGTGTCAATCAAAGTGTGCCCAGACACAAAGACGATGGTGAACAAGACGCTCTTGTGCAAAACGCTGCCATCTGCTGGCCGGTGCACTCTGAGCATGGTGTGAATAGTGAATGGGTGTACCACCACGCAGTCCCCACTTCGCTGCAGGTGTGAAGAAGAGGCACTGCAGGTGAGCAGCCCTGGAACAGCTGGTCAGCTGCCCTACACACCACACACGCCTTGTGTTTGCTGTTGCTACCTTCGTGTAACAGACCCTTGAATGCAGCATTCGCAGCAGCAGCGCTAGCCATGCACAGGTGCACTGCGCGGTATTCGGCAGGCCCCAACGCCGTTTGGGGTTGTTAGTTGTGCCGTGAACTGAAGATCGTTGCTCAGCAACCACAGCTCCAGAAAGACATGTGTAAGGGCTGAGCACAGTGGGGATGGGCGGATCAACCATGTGGTTGCACCAGCAAGTAGGTGTTGCCAGGTACTTACAGCCCTCAGCCGATGCCTCACTTTTACAGATGCACACAGTAACACTTGCCACTTTGCCAAAATCAAGAGGACGGATCAGGACCACGGCAATACCTCTCAGCAAGAATGTGATGCCTATACATGCAGTTACAGGCTGGACAACCATTGGCATCTAAAATGGTTGCAACAGTGCCTGCATTGGTGACTGCCCAAACACAACACGGCTGCAACTTTTGCCGAATGATTAGGTGCGTGCTATAAACAATGCTGTGATGCACATCACTTCTTATTTGCTTGGTGTAGCATGCAGTATGGTATGAGCATTGTGCTTGGCTTGAAACGCAGCTCAATCCTTCTTGAAGCCCACACCCAGGCAGAAGGCACCAGAGCTGCCCAACACAGCGCAGTTAGCCAGGCCAAACTCACGGTGCTGGTTGCCCTGTGTGCAGTGGAATGAGGGGACGGTGCTGCAGCTCAGGTGTACATGGCGGAGGCAGCTGAGACGTGATCCCACCATGTGCTGCGGTGAACCCTTCAAGTCTGTGATTATGTCGCTGCCTCACACATGCTTGATGCGGATAGTTGGCAGGCCGGCTGAAGGCCCTTGTGCTTGCATGCCCACAATCACCTACCTTGAGGCTGTTGTATGCTGCGTTGGCACTGGTTGCCAGCAGAGCAACTCCAGCTGCTTTCAGGGCAGTCTTCTTGTTCTTTTTGGGCACGTCCTGCAAGGAATGGCGACCATTTCATCTACCCAACTGGTGAGGGCAGCAGCATCACGCAGTGCACCGCATATGCCCATACAATGCGCCAGCAGCATATTTCCATAATGCACATCTGGCCGGCGCCGCAGAACAGCCGTACCTTGCCTGTCAGGGCCAGAGCTGTGGCAGCATAGCAGCCGTTGATGGCAGCGCTATACCTGTTGCGGAGAGCAGGCGGAGCAGGCATGCAGACGCTGAGTGGCAAGGCACCCAGAGCATTGTCTAGCCCGAAGCCGCATAGGCATGCACGACAAAGATCTTGAGCAAGCTGACTCAGCAGCATGCACTCGACAGCGCCTAGTGAATCGGCCTGCATTTTTGGCATCTTTTATGCACCTGTTGCTGGCGTAGGAAAATGGCTCCTGCACGCGCATGATGCATCACGAACAGGTGATCGATGTTCACAGAGGAGAACCAGACATCCCGATAACGCATCGTCGGCCCTGCGATGATGTACCTTTTCAGTGAAGAATTGATCATGGAAGTAGCGTTTCGGTGCCGCAAAGCCAGCAGCCCAGCCAGCCCCGCCAATGGCCAGAACCTGCGTACCACAGCCAATATAAGCCTACGATCTAGGAATCGCTGCAGTGCTGATCATGTCGAAGACACCGTTTCAAACTATTCTCGTGCCTTCAGGATTGTATCCTCGTCCGTCAGCTTGACCATGGCTGTACTCCTTTGGGTGAACAACCGGGATGTCGCAAGCTTGTTCATTCAAACCGTCACACTTTGTCATGTGCTGTATCACTCGGTTTTGCATTTCGTCTGTCAGCTCCTTGCTTCTCGTCTGTGAATTGCACCAGAGTGGATCTCAATGCTGCCAGCTGCATGGCGCTGTCTGTCCCTGCTGCGGCAATGATTACAACCCCCTGCAGCAAGTCCCCAAGCAAGAACATACAAATCATACAAGTCCCGGACCTATCACATGCGCTCTGCACCTCACAGCCACATACAACAAATCAGCTGCTGCTGCCGCTGGCAATCGCACAGGCGTCGCATGCTGCCGTGTACCACGTGCAGCTTGGCGCTGATCTTGAGGTCCGCGAATGAATGATAGGAGCCAGGGGGAAGAAGAGGCAGCTGGCAGTGGGCTCACCAAGGGCACAACCCAATCACACACTCATGCACACGCGCACACACACACACACACACGTGCACACCTGCAGCAGGCGTACTTTGCATGCTCAGCAAGAGCAGATATGCCCTGCAAGCACACACACAACTGCGCTCAATGTCCCCCATACATATGATTTGTGGAACCCGCATCGTCAGCAAATGACAGCAAACCCCCAAGGGGATAGTGTACAAAGACTGAGAAATCAGCTCTCAAGGCGCTCCAGGCAGTGGGCCTTCTTTGGGCCATCCCTGCACTGTGAGCGAGGCCGTTGGCAGCGCTTGCCATGGCGAATGAGGCAGTGCCCACATGAATGTGGTCCAGCATGTGTCACGAGGTCTTCCATGTTGGCCACCCAAACAACTCCACAGTCATTCTACCAAACACATGCACGCACACCCCACACATGATGGGGCGGTGCCCACTACAGCGTGCTGTGCCCCAGACGCTGTGCAAAATGCCCCCCCCCCTTCCAGTTCTGCCACATAGCTACCAATGGAACAACGAAGGTGGCAGGCCAGGCAGGTGTTGGTACGTGATGATGGTACAAGCGCTTGGCAAGCATTGCTGCACCTGGCGCAGTGTGTTGCATTGCATTGGCAGGTGGGAGTCCATGCAATGCCCCACACAAGCATGATGTGCTGCCCATGCAGAGCTGCATACATTGAGCAGTCATTACATGTGAGGTCACCGGCCCTGCCCTTGCTGCGCCTGCTGCTGCTGCAGCATTGCCAGTGCCTGTGGCATGGCCAACCCGGCAGCACCTGTCATGGCCTGCGGCTGCCCTGCACCATCCACCACCATGAACATGGGTCGGAAGCCGCCCGGCTGCTGCACGGCAGCTGCTTGCGCGCGCAGCGCCGCCATGACAGCGGCCTGCTGCTGGGCCTGCGCCTGCTGCAGCGCTGCCGCCCCTCCTTGCACATACATCACAGGCTGCTGTGGGCCTTGGGAGCCAGTAGAGGCCCCAGGGGACGCGGCCTGCTGCGGCATCACCGCTGTCGGTGCTGACCCATCCGGCAGCATCACGCCAGGCCGCACACCTGCACTGGCCGCAGGCCCAAACCCAAACTGTGCACGCAGCTGCTGCAGCTGAGCGGCCTGCGCCTGTGTGGGCGACCCAACACCGAACACGCCCCCCATGGCGCTGGCAGCAGCGGCGGCTGCTGCAGCAGTGGGGGACTGCAAGGGGGAGTGCGAGGAGAGGGCAGGGGATGAGGCACCGTCGCGGCCCGGCACCGCCTGCTGCTGCAGCTGCATGATGATCGGCTGCCCTGTTTGGGACATCAGCAGCACTTGTGCGGGCGCACCTGCGGCCTGCGGCTGCAACGTGGGTGTGGAGGGCCGCGCTTGCCCCGCGGCCTGCCCCGGGGTGCTGGCCTGTGCTTGTGCCTGCGCCTGTGCCTGCTGCTGCGCGGCTGCTGCCAGGACCTGCGCAATCAGCTGGTTCTGGGCCTGGGCCCCCACCGCCTGGCGCTGCTCCGCGGACAGGATGCCCGCAGCCGCCCCCGCCGCCTGCGCGCGCGGGGACAGTGCCTGCGCTGTCTCTTATACAC
>QAXD01000173.1:126439-155774 GCA_004335575.1 Haematococcus sp. NG2
TGGCGCTGCGCCGCTGCGGCTGCATGCGCCTGCGCCAGGGCTGCGGCCTGTGCCAGCATGTGCTGCTGCATGGCCAGGGGCAGGGAGAAGGGCCACGGGGCACCCGCCACTGGCAGGCCCTGGGCCATACCCTGTGAGGCACTGGCTGCTGGCTGGCCTGAGGTGGTGGCTGCAGCATCGCCCCCGCTCACCTTGGAGCCGTCAGACCCACTACCTGGCTGCCCGGCTGACAGCTGCAGCTGACCAGAAGCTACGGCGCCACCCGCAGTTGTGGTGGTGGTGGTGGTGGTGGCAGTGTTTGCCGAGGGCGCGGGCTGCTGCACGCCAGGCTGCGGCGCGGCCACCATCATGGGCTGCGCCTGCCCGGTGAGCGGGTTGTGCACAAAGTAGATGGGGTGCTGCCCTTGCCCCTGGCCCAGCAGGGACATGCCAAGTGCGGGTGCACCGGGTGCGGGCTGTGTGGGGCTGGGGCCTGCCCCGGGCGTGGTGGTTGTGCTGGCGGGGAGGGCGCCTGCGAGGGAGGACGAGGGCGTGACGTTGCGGTGGGGCGGTGGCAGCGGCGGGCGGCCCCCGGATGCGGGGGTGCCTGTGGAGCTGCCCGTCACGCGGCGCGCGCTGCTGCCGCCCACGCCGCGCTCACTGCCACCACCTGTTGAACCGCCTGACACAGTGGGGCGTGCACCTGCGCCACCGGCCCGGCGAGCGGCCACGGCTGCCCCCGCCCCCGCCAGACGAGGTGGGGCCGTCCCGGTCGTGCCGCAGCTCCACCGGCCGTGGGTAGCCGTGCGTCTGCTTGTAGATGCCGCACGCGTTGCACATCGTCTCCCCTGTCTCCTTGTCCTTGCGCCACAAAGGCGTCTTGGACGTGCCGCAGTTGACGCACACCTGGCCCCCACCTGCGACCGCGCCGCCCCCACCTGACGAAGTTTGGCCGGGGGAGGCGCGCGCGTGGCCGGGCGCTGCGCCGTCTGACAGTGCAGGCCGCGGGGGTGTGCGGCGGTGTGCGGGGGAGGGGCTGGGCCGCCGCCGCTTGTGACCCCCCTGCGCCCCTGCCTCATGACCTGACCAGTAGCCCCCGTCATGGGGGTCGTCCAGGCCGCCGTGGTGGGAGGAGAGGGGCGAGCGGGGCCAGTAGGGCGAGGCTGCACCAGAGCCTGCACCCGCCGCCACCGCCCCGGCGTTGCCGGGCTCCGATGTGGCAGCGCCAATCCATGGTGTCCTGTTGGGGCCGTCTGAGATGGCCAGTGAGCGCTTGAGGGACAGCAGCACCGCTGCCACCTGCGCCGCGTCTGCGTCCGGGCTCAAGTCGGGCCCCTTGGACATATCCTCCACCCCCTCAGCCTTGACCATTGCACCGGCCCCGTCATGCGGGCCCACCATGCCCACCGATACCGCTGGCTCTGCGTGCGCGGGGGACAGGTGCTGCGCGCCCGCTGCCGCCGCCCCCATCGCCTCAGCAGCATCCGCCGCCCCCAGCGCCTCCACGCCCAGCGGCCCCGCAGGCAGCCGTGGCGTGGTGGAGTGCTGCAGCTCGCGCGGGTGGTGCTCCGCGCCCGCCTCATGGGGCACAGCCCCACCAGCACCGCCGCCGCCCCCAAATGAAAAGTCCTCGCCGCCAGCGCACACGCCCCCCGGCGCCCCCATGTCATAATCCTCCCCGTACTCGCTCTCGCTGTAGTAGCCCGGACTGCGCTGACCTGGCAGCAGGTGGTCCCGGCCCATGTGGTCCCGCATGTACTGCTCCCCAAACCGCGACCGCTTGCCGGTGCTGTGCCCGCCCACCACTGCGCCGGGCCCGCCGGACCCGGTCCCACTGGTGCGGCGTGAGTGTGACGCAGTGCCGCCGTAGTGGCCGCCCACGTCACCGCCCGACATGTCGCCGTCATACTCGTCCCCATACTGGCGGGCCGTGCGGCGGCGGGACGAGCGGCGCGACCCCGCGCGACCCCGCACCGCCCCCCTCCCGGTCGCTGCCCTCCCCGTCCACGTCCGACGCCGCAGCGCTGCCCGGGGTGCTGCCGGGCACACTGCCCGTCACGTCCATGCTGCTCCTGAACCGCAGCGGGCTGTGGCTGGTGCGGCGGCGGCGGTGGGGCGGTGAGGTGGCAGTGTCATGGTGCGGGCCGGCCGCAGCGCCGCCGTCCCCCGAGTGTGCGGGCGTGCCGCCGTCCCCCGAGTGTGCGGGCGTGCCGCCAGGGGTGCCGGTGCGCTGGCTGCCGGCGTGTGAGTCGCGGCGGCCACTGCCCCCGCCCCCAGATGATGCCATGATAAGCTCAACAGGCCTGTGGTGTGAGGAGCAGGAGGCAGCGCAGCACAACTGCAGCATGTGATGATCACAGATCATGTGCAAGAATATGGTGCTGAACATACCATCCAGAGCTGTAGTGCCCTTGGGTTACTCATGCGAGCTGCATCCCAGCTGCTTGCCTTCCAGTGAACAGCACTTGCGCACCACCCGCGCCCCCTTCCTTCCCGCCGCACACCTGTGATAGCCGTGGTTCTTGAAATAGATACCGCACGCATTGCACATCAGCTGCCCGCCCTCCTTGCGCCACAGCGGTGTCGTGGTTGTGCCGCAGTTGGTGCACACCTGTGGGGCAGGCCCAGCCACTCGCACCATGTACACAGGCAGCAGTGCATCTGATGCAGTTCCAGTTGTGATTGCGGCACCTTGGCTCTGGTCCATGGCACAGGCCAGGCCGCCTGCCCCCGCACAGTTCAGATGTGGTCATGTGGAGCAAGTTCATGAAAACCGCATATGACTTGCACTCCTGTGTCACGCCCACCTTAGTGGCGCGCGGGTCCGACATGTTGTCCTGGGAGTGCACTGGGCGCGAGGGGGTTGTGGGGCGGCTGCCCTTGCGTGTGCCGCCCCCACTCATGGTGGTGGTCACTGTCTGGCCGCCACCCACACCCCCACCTGCACTGCCGCCCTGCCATGACGCAGCTGCACGCGGCAGCGGCAGGCCCGCCGCCGCAGCTGCAGCCGCCACCGCTGCCGCAGCCAGTGATGCCGCGCTTTGGCGCTCTGCTGCTTCGCTATGTGGCACCCCCTCAGCTGCACCCGGGCCCACAGCCGGGGGCGACTCGGCTGCTGCCATGGCCATGTCACGCTCCAGTGTGGTTGTTGTAGTGGTGGTGACTGCACCGCCCTCGTCACCGCCCGCTGACACGCCCTGTGTCACTGAGCCTGTGGGGCCCTGGTCCTGCACCATTGTGTTGAAAGCAGCGAATGAAGGGGTGAACCACAAGACAAAATGCAAATGTGGACGTGTGGCAGCACCACATGGTGCCAGCAGTGAACGGCTACATGTCCTCCCACCACCATCATCTGCACAGCTTTGTGTTCTACAAGCTGCCTAACAAAGACCCTGAGCGGCGCGAGCCTGTGGCTGCATACCCTTGGATGTGATCATGCTTGCATGCATGGAGGCAGGTTGGGAACCCAATGGCCCATGCAAGTGTCTTTGACCGCGCGATGCTGTCCTGATGGCGGGACACCGCAAGTCGGCATAGATGCGGGAATCAACTACAACCCTTGTTGTTGCAGCTGTGCTGTTGATGAACTTGACCGGGATTTGTGCGAATCGATAACACGTAGCTCCGAGAGCGCACCTGCGACGCCGTCTCTGTGCCTCTGGCGCTGTCCAGTGTGCTGGCGTGCTGCAGGATCGCGGGCCATCCCATCTGCGACACTAATGCGGTGAGCCCCGCTTCCAGGCCTATAGAGCCCGCATTTAACTGGCTGTTTAGCTGCTCCAGGTTTGCCTTGATGGGCCCTGCAGGTGCAGGGCAGGTGAACACTGCAGGGTTCAGGCCTGAAGGTGTTGCTGGCCCAAGCACCGATGGTGCCCCAGCACAAGCGTCCGTTCATGTGGGTTTGTATTCCATGGCCCATCAGGGCCCTTCCCAGAAATTGAACACAAAGCGGTGCATGACGAGTTCGCCACGGAAACGACCAGATGCAGCAAGGATGGCGCGATGAGGTGGCCTACATGGTTTGGGATGTAGCTTCAGCCTAGACAGTTGGACCCCTCTTGTGTCTTGCAAGGAAGCAATTGCCAACAAGCCACACGCTGCATCGCAATGTGCTGGCCCATGTGGCGCCATGCTCGCTGCAATCATGCCAAGTACCAAAGAACCCTTGACACATGGCCATACCACCTACCTGGCAAAGCGTCTGAATCAGCGAGCCTCGCTACAAGACCCTTCAGCAACGCATCGCCGCCAATACCAGTGCCCAGCGGCTCCTCCAGAGTGCCAAAGGAGCGTTTCACGTCAGCCTGCATCATCACGGTAAGCAATCCAGCACCACCGATGGCATCATGAGATATGGACGGTGATCAAAGCCCATCACTGCAAGCCAGGCACAGTTGCTGTGAACTTTGTGTGTGTTGTCACCTGCACGCCCAACACCCGCGCGATGGCTTCCGTATCCGGCCCAAGAATGCTGCTTGCAAAATGATGTGCTGCTAAGGCGATGCCATCCTGTCCCGGGGCATCGGACAAAGTTTGTCGCGCTGCGATGGAATCTGCAAGTTTTTCAAATATTGGGTCATGCGGAAGCAAGCTTCCAAATGCCTGTGGAGGCCCGCTCGGCGCGGTCCCGGACATAGTCTCAGACATGACTGGCTCGTTGTGTTGTCATCATGCGCGATGCGTATATTGCAGTCACAACCCAGTTAACAGCAGAACCACAACACACCAAGATCACACGTGAGGTAGGCGAATAAAGCTGCGAAAGCTGTGATGACCAGGGAGCTGAACGTGCACGTGCTCCGCACGAGCATCAACAGGCGAAGCGCATGCTGATGTGGCACTCAGTGTTTACTGTGTGTAAAGTGTACGCAAGGCTAACAGCCTGATCAGCTTGACTTCATGCATTTCATATCAGTTCAGGTGCTACCTAGACGACATGAGCACAGCAGCTATGATCAGTTCCTGCACCGCACAGCATGCAAGCCGCCTGCCCTGCCCATCATAAGAACCAGCCCTACCTCCCCCCAGCACGATTGATCACCAGTGTTGAGCTTGAATCACGACGAAAATCACCATTCTGTATGCAGGCAGTCTGTTCGCGCTCAAATTGTACAACGTAAGTTGATCACTATGCAGCCATACCCAGCTCACGCTTCCAGGACCTGGCATGCAGAAGGCCTGTAGCTGCAGTGGTGGCCTGCACTGCCAACTGTGTCCATACATCACCGCCCCACCAGGCGATACAGCAGCACGTATGCGGATGCAGATGCGCCTGATGGCCGCTGCTCCTGCCGCACGCTGCCGTCATTAAAATGGTGCCAGCGACTGTCCACAGGGGAGCGTGCGCTTGCGGTGTAGTGCCCGCCTTCTAGGCTACCTGCAGAATGATGCATGTGCAACCAGCAGGAGTGCACACCAAGGCGCACGGCCATGATCCTGGCACAGTACCAACATCGCCTCAGCCAACAGGCATCACAGGTCGTGGCCTGCAATCATGATGTGCTGTGGCCTGATGCACTCACATGCACGCCTGAGCCCCTCACCTGAGTGGTGCGACACAGCTGCCAGCTCATACACCGGCGCCTTGGCCCCAGTCGCACGCAGGCCCGCAGGGTTGCAGTAGGGCGCGAGGTCCAGCGCATCCACCTCCAGCCCTACGGCAGCCGCGTTCTTGGACGTGGACCTGTGCATACATGCAGTGTGTACAGGTGCTGCAGCAGGGTGTTCTCTGCTATGGACATCTGGGTAGTGATAGAACGACATTGTTGATCCCTAGTCTTTTCACAGCAGCAACCCACGTGTGGCCGACCTAGCAACCCCATTTCTCTATAGTCCGGTCCATGTCCCGATGTTCAAATTTTGAGCGTACCTGAAGCGTGAGAAAATGGAGCCGCCAGTTGCGCGCTGTGCAAAGCGCTTCAGCGTGACTACAAGCACACGTGGTGGCCGCCAGACCTGCAGCCGCTTTGTGTGCGGGCAGCACTTCTTGCATGCTTCGCACTTGTAGCTCTCGCTGCCATCCAGCTGCTCCACCTCCACGAATGCCTGGCACAGGGCATACGCCAAGCCACACAAGGGAAAACATGGTCATCATAAGCTATGCATGTGTATACATGTATGCACATGTATGGACGGACATACACGATTTGGTTGCCTGCTGGATGCGATGAGCATAGCCTCATACCCTGCCTGCATGAAAACATCCTGGTCCCACCCCGCCGCATCTCACTCCGCATGCAGTACACGCACCTGCAGGCAATCCTGCACGGTCACGGTGCGCGACTTGGGTGATGGCGGGATGGGCACTGCCAGGCCCATGATGGGGTCAAAACAGTGGGATTGTCGCCCACACGCCTGCGGACATACACATGCCACAGCAGCATATATGAGCAGGGGGAGATGGCCAGGCAGTGTGTTGAAGAGCGAGGCAGTGCAGGAAGTGCATTGGCATGTGCGTAACTTACAGCAGCATCAGCCACACTACGCGTGAACATACAAGCAGCTGGCCCATGAGCCAACACACCTGGCACTGCAGAGTGCTCTGGAGTGTGCCACCAAATATGTCGTCCACCATTGAGTCGTTCCATGAGCTGCAGGTGCATACGCGGCACACGCAGCAGAAGGTGGTGACTGCCTGGCACACTTTCGGGCCATGCATTGACCGGCTCGCATCCACCTTGAATAGCAGCAGTGGCTGTACACAATGCAGCCTGAGGAAGCGAGTGTTGACTGCAGCATGCCTCCTCATGTGCAAGGCACCCCTTCATGCAGGGCACACGCGGCGCACCGTGCGTACGCCTCCGCCTCTGCCGCCTGCGCCTCCTCACTGCCTTTGCCCTCCAACTGCCGGTACACAGGCTTGGTGGTGATGCGGTTGGAGTCAGACTGCATGAGCCGGCCAGAAGCATGACCAACATGTTTGCTCCACTACTTGTTGGATAAAGGATGGAAAACGTGTGTGCAGCCGCTCAGAGCAACAAGGCTCCGAGGTCCGCACATCCCACCCAGCGCATTAACCAACCATTCCTCTATTCATGGCCCGCCCACGTCATGCCCTACCATGTCAATGCCCCACCCTGCGCTGGTCACAACATCAACACCCCGATGACAGCACCTGCAGTGACTCAAGCAGCGAGTGCAGGAACTCGTTGGCGTCCTGCTGGCTGCCCTCACCCCAACGCGCATCATGGCGCGAGATGCGGCGCAGGAACGCAGAAGGGGACACGACCGACTGCGCAGGGCAGGCATGCTGGGGGGTTTGAGGGGTACACCACATGGGTACAGGAGATGGTGCAAGCAGCTGCTTGTCCCTACTCCTGACAGCTGGGCCAGCCATGCCCACATACAGTGCCCCGAAAAGCTACAGGGGTGCAGCCGTCAACACGCCAGGCAGTTCAAGACATGCAGTTCACATCACCCTGCGCACCGTGCCCGCCTTCCACATGCTGGCCACCAGCTCCGTGTATGCCGGCCCCACATTGGCTTTGGCCTTCCACCCACCACGTGGCCCCTCGCAGTGGCACCATGCCACAAGCTCCGGCACAGCGTTCAGCAGCTGTGCGCAATGGCGATGACCACACAGGATGATGCATGTGATGCATGACGGGGAGGTGATCGACCATCACGCAGGCCCCAGGAACTGCAGCGCGTGCGTACGTGCAGCTGGCAGCAGGCACATGAGATACTGCATAAGTGTGTTTCATCTGAGAGCACAGCATGAGCAGCAACTGCGCTGCAGTGATACTGGCCGCATGGCCCACCTGCAGGATGCTGTTCATGAAGCAGGTGTTGCCCAGGTTCTGGAGTCCCACACAGCCGCTGCCAGGCCCCAGGTCCCGGATGCCACAGTTGGACAGGGAAGGGAACGACACAAGGTGGCCCACCACGCCGTAGCCCCCAGCACCCCCATGCACGTCGCCCCGGCGCTGCTGCTCGTCCACATCTTCCGAGTACGAGTCCCCAGAGGACGGCTCATCACTGGATGAGGTGTGGGATCCTGTGGCTGCGCAACTGGTGGTGGTGGATGGGTAGGATGGCAGTATGATGCCAGCCGATGGCGCAGAGCTGGGTTGGCTTGAGCTGTTACTGGAGCGCATGGGTGCATGGTGTGTGCTCAGGGACGAGGTGTGGGTGAGCTGTGAGGAGGAGGTCGCAGCGGAGGATGGCGGGACATAACCATGGCCCAATGCGTGCTGCGATGTCAATATTGAGTGGGAGGTGATGGTGGCAGCTGTGACAGGCGTATGGTGCTGTGGCAGCAGCGGCTGCTGTACGCTCGACTCTGCATGGGCGGAAAGCGCAGCTGCTGGCCGGCCAGAGCTGCCGCTTGCCGTGCTGAGGCGTGCCTCAAATGCTGCTGCGCTCAGCTGTGCACCCGCCGCAAAGGGGCTGGCAGCTGTGTTGGCTGAAGTCGGTGATGCTGGGTGCTGTCGTGTTGCGCTGGTGGTGGGCTCATACCCATGTGATGAGCCTGCGCGTGCAAGTGATGAGGTGGTCGGAGACGCAGCACCTGCACTGCTGCTGTAGCCTGCGCCTGCAGTCACTGCAGAAGCACTGCCATCATAGGAGATGGGGTACACCGGCGGCCGCTCGTTCGCAAACACCGATGCAGGGGCTGTCGACCCCAAGCGAATATCAGCCATTGCAGTCCCTGCGATGCCACTGTGGCTGTTGGGCCCATTGCCAAGGCTGGCTGATGCATCATGTGCTCGGCTCATGCCATACTGACTGTCCCCTGCTGCCACTGCCGAGGCAACACCTGAGCTGGACGATGGGTAGTATGGGTGGGGAGCCGCAGCCTCTGCGGCAGCCAGTGCCTGGGAAGTGATGCGGCTGCCGCTGTACCCATGCAAGCTGCTGCCTGCGCCGGGCGAGGCAGCCATGCCGCTGGCTGCAGCCGTGCTGCTCACGGGTATGGCAGTGCGCCCTAGCGCACTGGTCGTGATGCGCGGCATGGCAGCGGATGGCATCCGGAAGGACTCCCCCGTCAGAGGCAGCCGACCTGTGGTTGCTGCCAGCAACCCCCGGTCCGCCCCGGTGAAGCTGCCGCCAGATCCCATGTGTGCGCCTGCAGCGTATGATGCAGGGCCAGAGCCCATGCTGCTGAGTGTGGCAGCGTCCCCGCCTGTGCGCCGCTGCAGGCGCAGCACCGTTTCGCTGCTGCTCCCACCCGTGGCAAGGTCCGAGTAGTTGTAGCCGGAGGAGAGGCCAGAGAAGCGATTGGTGCCTGCCCGTGACCCAGACGTCAGCCGCGCACTACTGGGGCTGCTGCGGCCCGTGGCCGTCACCATGGTTGCATTACGCATTGCGTCCAAGATTGAGCCCGAAGATGGGCCGCTCAAGGGGCCGCCCCCAACAGCGTGTCCGCTGGTGCGGGCACTGCCCAGTGTGCCAGACGGTGTGCGGTGTACCAACCCACTTGCACCTGCCCCGGATGGTGACGCTGCAGTCGGAGCAGCTGTTGTGGTTGTGTACGCCACGTTTGATCTGTGGGAGGAGGGGCGGGGCACTGAGGTGGAGCGCGTGGCTGCTCCAGCACTGTACACAGCATCCTGCTGCCCATTTGAGGCGTAACTGGAGCCGCCTGCCCCGTAATGTGCAGAGCTACTGCCTAGGTATGACCCGGATGTGCCTGGTGCTGGGGAGGACGACAAGTAGGTGCTGCTGCTCCCTGCACGGCCCAGGCTGGCAGCAATGCTACCAACACGATACCCGCCGTCATCATTCCTGCAACCCAAGGAAGTGCAGCGCCTTGTTTGTGCAGTGCATGAGCTTGCAGGTGGACCATCCTGTGGCCTCACTGAGCACTGCAGGTTATTGCAAACCTGAAAGAAGCGGACCGCTCCACAGTGCTTGGGAACTCCGGGAATCGCGCACTGTTCCCCCTTGAGTAGGCCTGCTATACACAAGTGATACACAAGTCAGTCTGCACGCAGTGCACACATGCAGCGTAAGCGCTCCTGTCTGCAGCAGGACACCACAACATACTGGAGGTACTGTCTACATGGTTCACAGTAGATCACAATGAAAGCATGTCCCATCGCCTTTAACCAATGGCCTCGCACCCCGCCACCCGTGGAGCGATAGCTGGAACTTGCAGCGTCGAAAGCTGAGGGGCCGGACCCAAGCAGCTGGACGCTCCTGCGAGTTAATGGCGTGCTGCTATAAGTAAAAAGAGCATTATAGCGCAGAAGCAACAACTATTCTGCAGCAAGGTAGGGCTTGCATGGGTCTCCCTCCACTAGAAGGACTCGTGACTGAGCTTCCAAAACTTCGGTACTTTCATTAGAGAGGTATGCTATGCGATGGCTTCACTGGGTTGGCCAGCGTGTGTGCTGTAAAGCGGCTCACCCGAGGTGTCTGCTGCTCATCCTTTATCCATGCCACATGTCGCCGTCTTTCAAAGCTGTTGAGGTGGCCTTGACCTGGCTGCCCAACAACACCCTACATCTTCTATATCAATAATGCTGCTCTCAGGCAGTGGTAAATTACGAGCGAGACGCAAGCACGAAGAAACAAGCAGAAAACCGTGCAAGGGAAGTCACACTAACTGGAGCACAAAGTCATCTCTCGGCATAATTTGGTGTGAATTTCTCTGCAAATGCTGGTTCATATTGCTCCCGTGACGTCTCGCGGCCACGTCACAAGATGGAGCCCCTCACCCTCAACCAGTGGTGCGCAGTGGCTATGAGGGATGAAGGGCTGATAGGTTTCATGATTAAGCTTCTGCACAATTGACAAGCTCATTTGGTACTTTGTTGATACAGCCAGTAGGATGGGATGCTACTATGTGGGCCATGCAGGCCGATAGGACCCAGCGGCAGCCTCATGCACCTTGAAGGTGCAGCATCCTGTCACCCTTACACACCCTCCCAACATGGATCACAGGCCACTCCATAGCTGCACCCCGACGGCGGTGCGTGCGCGTCTGCAACACCAAGCGCGGGGAGGTTCTGATCATTGCTGACGACATCAGCAAAACTTTTGATGGCGAGAAGCAGCTTTTCCAGGGTCTCACGTTCTCTGTTGTGTGAGTGCGGGCCATACCATGCGGTTGGATACGCACTGGTTGTTCAAATCGTTGTTAGTGTGGCAATCAACGAATCAAAGAAAAGTTGGCACAGATGCATAATCTGCCTTTGCACATGCCCGGCTTGGCGTATGCTCTCGGATGCAAGCATGCGGCTCAAAACCAGTACCCGTACCCTGTATGTGCGTCCACATACAGAGCGGGTGATAAGCTTGCTGTGGTCGGGCCTAATGGCACTGGCAAGAGCAGCTTGCTGCGGCTAATCGCCGGCCTTGACGCACACGACACAGGCGTGCTGAACCGCAACAAAGGTATGGTGTGCATGAGCTGCCAGTACCGTATGTGGGTGCCCCTGTTTTCCCCCAGGGTGTGAGGCCCCCAAGGTCAACTGGTAAACCAGTGCTTGGGAACAGCGCAGTGCGCAGGTGATGCCACACAACTGCGTGGCCCTGGTGACTAAGGGTCACACTCTCAAGAATCTCAAGAACCTGGCAACTATGTTGATGAATGACAGCGCACTCCTGTTGGATGGTGTTGTTCTGCTTGCAGGCGCCACCATCGGGTACCTGCCACAGGACCCACCCCTGGCAGAGAATGCCACGGTGTTGGAGGCAGTACTCAAGTCTGATTCGGCTGTTGCTAAGGCAGTACAGGGCTATGAGGCAGCTCTGCGCGCAAGTGCAGTTGCTGGCGGTGCCATCACCAAGGTCAGTGATGATGGGCATGGCTCGTATGATGAGGTGCCTGCTGGAATCTGCAAGTCAATGGGCTATTTGTTTACGCCGTCCTCAGGAGCTGGAGGTGGCCATTGAAAAGATGAACACATACAACGCCTGGTGCGTGGTTTGCATGCTCCAACACGCAACAGCATGCCACGGCCCGTTCAGACCGTGCCGGTTGGGACAGCCAGAGCACACAGCGCAGCTGTGTCTTGCCCTGCTGCCCTCTTGTGGGTTTATTCTTTTGCCGTTTGGCAGCACTGACAGGCGTCAAGTGTGGATCCTGCCCTTGCACTGGTTTCAGGGAGGTGGATGCGGAGGCCAAACGCGTGCTGGAGGCCGTAGGGTTTGGGGAGGCGATGCTGGGGCGCAAGGTGGGTGTGGGTAAGCATGTTCATGCTCATGTGCATGTGCCAGCTGTCATGCGTTCGACTGGTGGAAAGCTCCACTCTGTTGTGGTCGCTACTGACATCCTGGCATGAGCTGCCGTGCACGCGCACGGGTCAGCGACATGATGGTGGTGTGGCGTGTGGCACAGAACTATTGGCGGTTTCAAACCCTTCCGTGACAGGTGTCTGAGCTCAGTGGTGGGCAGCGCAAGCGTGTGGCTTTGGCTGCAGCACTGCTGGGGCAGCCGGACCTGCTGGTTCTTGACGAGCCCACCAACCACATGGTGAGCATGGTAGCTGGGCCATAGCTACATGACAGTATGGGTCATATGACAGCCGCACAGCTGATGATGCCATGACGTAGGATGTGTGGAATTTGCGGTACGTGTAGTCGTGCATCCTCATGATAACAAGTGGTACTTCTGGTCCTTGTATCATGTATCTTGATACGGTAATACAGTAACAAGACATGTGGCCTCACCAGGTCTTTGAACTGACAACAGGTAGTATGCATGACAGGGTTGCACTCGTGCATGCCGGTGGACGATGCTGAATGCACTGCGTGCTGTGTGTACTGCATGCGCGCTGTGCTTGGCCTCTCAGGATGTGGAGATGATCTCATGGATGGAGCGTGAGCTGAAGAAGGAGGAGATGGCAGTGGTGCTGGTCACACACGACAGGTGGGTGGGGGCAGTTGGGGCGAACGCTGCCGTGTTGCGAATGGCTGCCTGGGACATGCCAGTCCATAATCCTGTGGGGGCCAGGGCAGGGCGGGGTGGGCGCCGCCAGCAAGGTCCACCTGTCAGTGGTTGCAGCGCAGCCTGTGAGCGCACAGCGAACATCACTGAAACATGTCAGATGGTTCGAAGAAGCTGTAGACCAACTGGAACAGGAAACGCCCCCCTGCGCCCAGGTACTTCATGGAACACGTGTGCGACCGCATGCTGGAGCTGGACCGTGGCAAGTGCTACATGCACAACTTTGGGGGGCCTGGCTCCTATGAGCAGTTCAAGGAGGTGGGAGATGGAAAGGGATGACCTCTCGTGATGTAAGGCACGGTATTGTGATGCGCTGTGCTCTTCTGCTTGCACACGGACGCATACGATGGGGCTAGAGCGAGCCAGTACAGTATCCTGCAGCCACGGCGCCTGGGCACCCTTGCAAGCCTGTGCGTGTGCCCTTGTTGACTTGGCCACAGGCACGCGCCTTCCGGCGCCAGGCGCAGGCCAACGCAGCGGCAGACGCACGCACACTTTTCCGGCGAGAATCAGAGTGGGTGGTGAAGCAGCCCAAGGCGCGGCAGGCCAAAAGCCAGGTGCGTGAGAGGTGCTGCGGGTGCATGCCAAGATGGCGCCTTGCATCTACAAGCTGCGGTGGACAGCTCTTGTCCTGTCTGCCAGTCTCCTAACCTCCTGCTCAGCTTTGTGGTATTATCAAGTAGCCAGACGAAAGCTCTACGTAATTGGTCACTGTGCTGCAGGCGCGTGTCAAGGCATTCTACGAGCTGAGTGAGAAGGTCCGTGACGTGCCGCTGGCAGACTTGCGAGTCGATTTTGGGGCGGCCAACACCGGGATGGTGCGGCAAGGTGGGTTGTGAGGCTGCATGCCCTCTATCACCACCACCCAGTGAGCTGGCACACTTGCAAGTATAATGTTTTTGCTGAGGTAGGGTGCTTGCTGCACATAGATGGCCTGGCGCATGACATTCACTGGTTGAACTGGTTCCATGCTGTTGATTGCACAAGCACGGCATCTTGCCCCGCAGGCAACAAGGTGATAAAGATGGAGGGTGTAGGACTGGAAGTGGGTGGGCGCCATCTCATCCGCTCCTTCAACTACGATTTTGCACCAGGTGTGTCACTGCTTATGTACGCATTGAAACAGGCCGTGCGTGCCATGTAGCTAATATACAGGCAACAGCGTCTGTGCGTGCGGAGGGGCACACTGGATGCTGTGTTGCTGCTCGCGTGCCATGCCGGTGGCCGCTGAATGCGTGGCAGGTGAGCGGCTCGGCATTGTGGGGCGCAACGGCGCGGGCAAGTCCACACTGCTGAACCTCATCGCCGGAGTGGTGCAGCCCACATCAGGGCGGTGAGTGTGGCAAGTTGGCACCTGGTGGTTGTGGTGAGACCAAGCTTGGCTTGGGCCACAGCCCAAACACATGACAGGTTTGGCGCGTAAGGTGGTGCGTGTGAGATGGCAGACGGTCAGCTTGGGGCCTCTGTTACACATTAAGGCCTGTGATGCTGTCTCGACCCTGGGCTACGCACACGTGCGGCAGGCGGGATGTGGGAGAGACGACAGTGGTTGGGTACTTCACGCAGTACCCGCCCCCAGTGCGCGAGGACTTGCGTGTGGTGGACTACATCAGGTGCGTGCGTCACGGCACACCTGGACATCGGGACCTCCAGGCTTGCTGAGGTGCTTGCCTTGCAAAACGCTTCATTGGGTTGGCAATCATGACATGATTGTGATGGCATCCTCGGCTTACGTCTTGCGTGAGGCACATGTTATACACCTCGTGGGTGTTGTGCAGGGAGATTGCGGATGACCGCAAGGCGCGCGCAGCAGGCATGGACGGGCAAGTGGATACACCTGAGGTGCGTGGTATGCACATGGTACACGCACAACGTATACTTAACGGTGTGCCTATATTGGAGCCCTAACAAGTGATTACACAGGGGTGGTCGTGGATTGCCTGCATGTTTGTGGCAACTGACCTGCAATTGGGATGGCAGGCGAACCTGTGACAACCCATGTGTCAGGTGCATGTTCAGGTGTGCAGATGAAATCTTCACCACGCATAGCCACCAAACAAGTTTGGCCCTGCATGGACAGGTGCTGCTGGAGAAGCTGGGCTTCCCCCGCCCCCGGCAGTTCCAGCGCGTCAGTGCCCTGTCAGGCGGCGAGCGCCGCCGCTTGCACCTTGCATCCGTGCTGGTGGCGCGGCCCAACGTCCTCATCCTGGACGGTGCGCGGAGCTGTTCTGCATAATGCTTGCTCTATACAGTACTGCGCTGTTGGATTTCTGTGCAGTATGTATGGTTTCAGTGCTTGTGGTACCAGTACCACCCGCAACTGTCTGGCTTGCACCTGTTGCAAAGATGCATCCAACCCACCGAGGCCAGCAGCAGGTGGTGCCTTGAGCTGTCCCAGGCGCGAGCATGACAGCTTCAACTGCTGTGCGCTCATGTGATTTACCGCGATGTGCAGAGCCCACAAATGACCTGGACCTATCAACTGTGGAGGTGGTGGAGGAGCTGGTGAAAGGTTATGGGGGTGTGCTGCTGGTGGTGTCGCACGACAGGTGCGGTGCGCTGGAGGGATGTCGGCATGGGGTGGATAGCTCCTGTTGCAACAGGAATGCTGCTGGGAAGGAACCTGTCAGCGGCGCAGGCATCACAACTTGTTCGTGCAGCACGCATGTTTGCCGCCTCCCAGAGCATGAAGGTATATTTGAGCTGCGCAAGCCCTGAATTGCACTTCGTGTCAGAGGATTCACTGCTCTCTTGCATTGTGCCCAGGGCGTTCATGGACAATGTGGCTGACCGGCTGCTGGTTCTGAAGGGCGACGGCGTGGTGCGCCTGTTTGATGGCAACTACAGCGAAGTACGTGGGGATGGTGGGCCACCTGTTGCCTGGGGCTCAGTTCCTCGGATGCTATCAGGCCACACGTACGGCACACTCTTGAAGGACCAAAGAGGGCATAAAGATTACCCAGTTTGAAGGAGTATGCAACTAACCCCCCGGCTGCCCCCACATGTGCTGTGTTGCACCAGTACTTGGAGCTGATGGAGGAGGAGCGTGCGGCAGAGGCGGCCGCACAGGAGGCCACCGCCACCAAGCTCATGCCACCCTCATCGCAACGCACACACAACATGTCCATGGATGCAGCTGGGCCAGGGCCCAGCAGCAGTGGGGGCGGTGTGGCAACTGCCACCGCTACTGCCACGAAACCTGCGGCCAAAGCGGCGCCCGCCAAGCCACGCAAGCTGGGGTACTACGAGGAGCAGGTGTGTGGACAGCATACTAAATGTTTCCTTGTGGGTGGTGTTCCTGCGCGTGTCTGCACCTGAGCATGGAGTCGATCTAGACCAGCTGCATGTTGGGCCTGACTGTGTTTGTACAATCTCCAGCCGGCCCCCCCACCACCGCTCAGGACACCTGTGATACAGCACACATGCCATGCATGCCATGCATCCCACGCGCAGGAGTACAAGAAGCTGTGCAAGCGCATGGAGGAGCTGGAGCGGCGGCGCGATGAGCTGGACGCGCAAGTGGTGGCGCTGGCTCAGAGCTCACAGGACCTGGCGGCTCTGGAGAAGGCCTCCACGGAGCTGGGCAAGGTGGGTACGGGTGTGCGCAAGCAGTGCTTGTGTGTGGTGACTGCAGCGTGCTTTCTGTGGCTGGGCACGTCCTAACCTGAACGACGTGCTGTGTCCCCGCCCCTTGGCACTCGCATAAGCCCCACACGGCATGCAGCATCGTCCCCCCCTGCATGTGTGGCACGCTCCACCCTGGCAGTCGTATTCTGCAACCATTCTAACTTTACACCTGCACCGTCTTGCTCATGTCGTCTTGGCTGCACCGTGCACAGGTCAGCGACGAGCTGGATGCCATCAGTGAACGCTGGCTGGAGCTGGCTGAGCTGGCAGGGGATCTATAAGGCCAAAAGTGGGACCAGACAAGAACAGTAGCTGTATTTGGACAAGCACCATCGCAGGATGGATTGGACTCTGTTCTGAGGATATGCGGTGAGGTGATTCATGGCTGTTACACCTGTCGACGCTTCGACGACGATTCTACCAGCTGCACAACATGTGCATTGTGAGATCAACTAATTCAACTAATTCACTAAACAGACGACACATGACACCAGGGCAATCAAAACAGCCTGGCCAATGAATTCACAAGTGTCATCAGCACTGGAGCGTGTGAAGTGGAGTACAGCACCCTGGAGATGTGATGCATGTGATTCCGATACCAGATCCTCAATGCCTGTATGGATGCTATCCACAGCACATCAATCCCGAATCGAGCACACTGTGGCTGTGTTGCACTTTCGGAATCACAAAGCGCATTCACCAGCCTCAAACCACCAAGTAACAGCCTCAAACCACAAACACGCTGTTGAGAGTTGTGAACAATGCAAGCACCAGCTTGCAACTGCTAAAACAATGCTTGCAAACAGTCTCTGATGCACAGCAGCACATCAACATACAGCATGTGAAACAAGCGCACAAATGTTGGTGCAAGCACTCCTGCAAATGGTAATCCACTCCACTTATATCTGGCAGCCCATCGCCAACTGCATGCTGGCTCTGGTCGCTCCAATGCGTGCAGCTTCTCAGGTCATGCTGCCTGCTCATGTTCCTGGCCCCCTCCTCACGCCCTGCTTTTCTCTTCTTGGCATGGTAACAGGCCCCTGCACTGCCAGGCTGCTCACCGCCCGGCTCCAGCTGGTCTGCCTGATGGTGACGCGGCTGCCTTGATTGCCTCATACGTTGCAAAGGCAATCGCCATGCCAGGCAACACCTTGGCGTACTCCGGCAGGATGCCCGCGTAGAAGCCGCGCCACCCATGGCGCTCCACAATGTAGCGCACCATGGCTAAGTAGGTGGTTGGGGCCGGGTTGCGTGAGGTGCGGCCAGCTGGTGGTGTGGCCGCCTGCACGCACATAAGTGAGCGCGATCATGCATATGTGTAAGCGCATGTGCCCACACTTACCAGTCGCTGCCAGTCTGTGTGCATCATGGGCCGTCTAAAGCATTTCATCCAGAACAGTACCCAGCTAACCTGAGGCAAGCACAGCTATGCTGGCCACATCTCATCAGAACGTGCTCCTACCTGCACCTGCAGCCGCCGCCGGACCACGTCCAAGGGGAAGGTGATGGTGGAGGTGACAAAGCCTGCGCCTGCTGCACAAGCCAGGCTGCCCCAAGCACTGAGTTGCTGCTGCTGCTGGTCCGCATCAGTACACTGTTGCTGCGCCTGCGTTTGCGTTTGCGTCTGCGCTGGGGCGGACGGTGACCCTGCCTGCTGTTCTGATGACGCATCTGTACTTGAATGGCTGCCTGCCAGGCTAGAAGCGCTGTTCAGCTGCATTGCAAAGTCCTTGAACGTGTCATAGAGCGTGAAGTTGAGTGCGAGGGCAGGCGTGACCTGCATGAGGGTCGCACCAAGCCCACGGTACAACCCCCGCCACCCCTCTGTCTGCACGATGCATGTCAGTGCATGCGTCATCCCGCGGTACAGCTGTGGCTGCCGCCCAGCAGTACCAGCAGCCGCGGACTGGCTGGTGCTGGCAGTAGCATGCGCTGCTGCCCGCGCCGCAGATGAGCTGCTGCTGGTTGTGGGTGGGGATGCAGCGGTGGCAGGCTCGCCGACCGCGGCTGCAGCAGTAGCTGCATGGCTGGCTGAGGTGGAGGAGCACGCTGGTGGAAGCGGCCGTGCGACAGCTGCGCTGGCTGAAGGGTGTGCGAGCGCAGCGGCCGCGGCTGCAGCTGCAGATGCGGGTACGTGGCGCGGCAGTACCATGCGGCTGCCCTCCGGCATGGGCCCCCGCTGTGCCGCCAGCCGCGTGCGCACCAGGTCCAGTGGGTAGGCCTGCGACGCAGCACAGGGGAAGCACCTGGCCACGTCCCTGCCTTGAGCGCGTCATCACGCACGGCAGCAGCAGGGCTAGCTGTGCTGCCATGATAGGACTGGGTTGCATGTAAGCCTGAGCAATCGCAGTGAGGAACATACCACCAGACAAGCTCACAGCTGCCTGACATGCATCCCGCTTCCCCAACACGTGCACTTCAGCCATACACAACACCAGCACACGTCACACAGCCTCAGCCAGCAGCCCAGCAGCACCCACCGCGGTGCACGCCACCAGGCCTGCCGCTGCACCTGACGCCAGCCGCCGCACCACGTCGCTGCCTATGTGTGGCTCCAAGTGCCGCTTGCTCGCCTCAAAGGTGGCAAAGTTGACCGCAGAGTAGGGCACGCGGTGCACAATGGTGACCCAGTTGCCACGCCACAGCGCAGCCAGGCCTTCCGACCGCACAATGCCCCGCAGGGCCGCAAGCATGCCGGGAGCGGGTGTGCGGGGCTGGGCAGTGCCGCTAGTGGGCTCCAGCGCTGACACCTGCATATGGTGAATGGCAAGGGGAGTGGAAGGGTGAGTGAATGGCTTGGGGCAGCGAGAGCTCGGAAGCATGCCACACGCTCCACATGCATGCCAACATGGACAACCTCCATTGCATGACACGTACGTGACAGATGCAACAAGAACAAGCTCCAAGCACGTATGGTTGCACACCTGGTACAAAATGGTGAGGCGAGCTAGAGGCGCCAGCAAAGTCTTGCTCAGAGCACCCGAGACTCCACCAGCGAGCATATGCACCCACATCTCGGGAGGATGTGATAGTAAAGGCGCTGCATCAACAACGCTGTCGGTAGCAATTTCCTCTATCAAACCATCCTTCTCTGTCAACATGGCACTGTGCGGGCCTGAGGAGGTAGCGGTGAGTGTGCCTATCGCCCCTGTCGCTAAGCCTGCCCCCCACGCCCGCTTGTTCCACAGAGCTCGAGGGCCCTGAGAGGGCCCAAGAGGCGAACTTCCGGCTACCATACCTTGAGCATAGCAGAGGCGCTTAGCTTTCACAGACACATGGACCATTCAGATACAACACAACACTACCCCACTCATTTTTTTGACGCGTAAGGCTACCTACAGCCGTGAACAATGCAATTAAAAATGCTGAGGTTTACTACCAGTAGTCTGAGGTGCAATGCACTCTCGCCAAGGCAAGCGCAACAGCGACCCTCCCATGTTACATCCGGTCAAGGATGTGCAATCACAATTACAGCTTTGAATCACCCGCTGGGGCCCGGGTCGCGTACCCAAAGTGCACAATGGCATGCACTGTGCATCATGGATGTAGCATGCAGTAGCACCAGCACCAATGATATACAGCCGGTGGAGGCATACATGCTACCGGCCATCCAATCACCAGATCAGTTGGAGTCAGAGAGGCAATGTGCGTGGAGCATGGCCATCCCTGTCGTGCATCCAGTAGAGCATGGCGATGCAGCCAGCGATGTGCAGTCTGGTTCATGTCATTGTTCGTGCGCTCAACATGCACTGTGTATGGGTGCTGAGAACTGTGCTTGTTCTTCACATTGCCGCCCATCCACATTCAGGGCTGGTGATGCAGGTTCAGACATGGCTTGACGAGGTGTGCAGCACCGGGCCTCTGTGCCATGCAGTTGTGCTACGGAAAAGTCCAGGGTCATTGTGGTAGGGTTGCTCTTCGTCTCTTGAATGACATGCTCCTAGAGCACCACCAACTAGCAAGAGCTGTGCGGCTTACCGGAATCACCTGACCACACGACTGCCCAGCATGACCTACAGCGGCTCTCACACATGCAGGAATGGACACCCCTGGCAGTACATGCTGAGCTAGCTAAGGCGGCCGCAGATGCTTATGTGAAAGTGAGGAAGAGTGGCGAGAGCGAGGTGCGGATGGGCGACTGGGGGAGGGCTTCGGCAACACATGGGGTACAGGAACTGGGGTGGCATATGCATTGTGACCCATCGGCTGGTGCTGGTAGTGGCACTACGTCACCTCTGCGGTATGCTGGCACGCTCATGTTCAACATATCCTCTGGCAGACTTCACACATGTGGCACTTGGTGTTGGTGTGACCCCATGCCTCCTGCTGGCTGGCATGCAGATGGGTGCTGTACTCATGGCTGTGTCGTCAGACCTCCTGTCGTTCGACTTCTTTGACACCTTCACATCCGCATTTGAAGTGGGAAACAAGGTGGGGCTCTGGGGCTGGGGCATGTTGAAACTGCTGCACTGAACAGTCGCAACTATTGTTCCACTCTTCCATACCTGCTCGCAACATCTTGCTGCATGAAGCACCACACTGTACTGCTGCACATGAAACCCAGGGCAACACGCACGTGGTTGGGGACCAGCCGTGACAATACATGATGCAGTGTTCCACGAGCTGTGTTCATCCTAAGCTCATCTGCACGTCATGATGCGCAACACAGGTGTCAGAGCTGCTGATGCTTCGCGCGGGGTGTGATGTGTGCTGCACCAATGACGCTGACAAGGCGCGCATGGTGCGTGCAATGCGCACAGTGCTGAAGACCATTTAGTATGTCATGTGTGTGTATGTGAGAGAGAGAGAGAGTTCAAGGCCTGCGCTATTACTAAGTGCTTTCGTTATGATAACTTAACGCCTCTTGATTGGTTGGCGGCGCTCGGTGCTCCTGCGGCCTGATTATTCAACCCCTTATCTCTTGAATACTGATGGCCATTTACGTACTCAACTGCACACACGCACACATACACCATCTGCCCAGGCGCGCGTGGATGAACAATTTACTGCCCAGATGCTTGGCGGCAGCACCAAGGCGTCCAACATGTGAGCGGTTGCTAGCCTGCCACCTGTACTGGGTCTTGCACGCCACAACAAGCACCTGATGCAGCAATGCAGCAGGTTTGCAACCCCAGGAGTGCGGCACACTAGCCGCAGGCACATTCGGCAGGAAGCATCCCAGCTGACATATGAACCAGCTGGTATTGTGACCTGATGCAGCATGACATCTGGGCTGTTTGTGTGCAGCACAGAGGCTGGTATGGGGGCAAGGCTTCATTCGCAATGCGTTGATTTGCAACAGTGGCTTGTGACCACGACTGCAGCACCATGAGGACCTTGCTGCGGCTGTGTCAGATGGTCACAGCATGTAACAATCACAGGATACCAATCACGTCCGCACACACCACGCTCTGTGCAGCCCATGTGCTGCCACCAGGGATTGTTCGCATTGAGGTCAGTTTCCCTTCAGATGTTCACAATGAGAACAGCCAGATCGCCATACAACAACATTGTGTGGATGAGCATGGCTTGGGCTGTGCGCGTCAAGCGCTTCAACCATACCTCGAGGCAGGTCGCACCAGGCTGTAAACCTTCAACACACAACATTTCCTCAGTTATCACGTTTCAGCACCCAGCTGCAGTCCGCATGTGGCAACAACGTGTGGTGGGAAGGACCGCGCATCACCAAAACCGATGTTCATTGAAAAGCTGTTCTCCAGCTGCAAGCAAGAAGGGCCATGCAGACCACAGCAACGCCCATAGCATGCCCGCCAATGCTGCATAAGATGACGAACTGCAAACGAATATGATCAAGACCGTGAAAAGACCAAATCTGAAGGCATACCATCACCCGTCCATGCGCACACCCTCGCATGTTTCAATTACCGTTTGCCAGTGCCTGCCGCACCACGCGATTCATTGCTTGTGTAGACCCAATCCCCCTACAGCTACCTACCAGGATGCATTTCACTACACGTGCCCAGCATGTGCATCAACTCTGCCAATATGAGCAAATTAGGCTAAACACAGGCACAAACAACAAGGGTTGATTGTCAGCAAAATGCACTCTACATAAATGCAGGGTGCCTACTTGGCTCATGAAGTTGTCATAGGGAACCACCCAATCCTGGCTCAGCCAAAGCACCCCAAACAACCCCAGCACGAGTTGGGACGCAGCTCAATATGTGCGGACCAACAAGGCATAAGGAACCACAGCAGCATATGCTCAAGCTGCTCCCACTTTGTGATGCATACTACTGCCTCGCCTTGTCAGGAGATGCTCTGACCTCCGTCCACCAAGGCGTGCCCCACAGTGAGCCAAGCAAAAGCCAGAGGAAGCAGTTGCGGTCCATTATGAAAAGAGCCATAGGTTCACCTCTTCTGTTGATTTCAATCCGTTGCAGGTTCTTCAAGCACTGTCAGGGCATATCTCAGTGTTGGTTGTGCCAGTGAGGTGTGCAGGGGCAGCTGCAGCTGGCAACAACTCATCCGTATTCGTGTGCGCAGCCTGCCCCTCCTGAAGCAACTGCTGCTCTGGCGGTTGCTCCTGCTGCTTCATGGCTGCCAGCGTGCGCGAACAGTTGACGCTGAGCAGGTGCAGTTGCTCCACCACCGCCTTCATGCTGGGCCGTGCCTTGGGGTTGCGCGACATGCACACGTTGGCCAGGTCGCGGTACATGGGCAGTGCAGAGCGCGGCCAGGTGGGGAACAGGGGGTTGCGCACCAGGTGTGTGTGGTGGTGGTGCCTGGAGGTCCGCGAGTGGGAATCTCGCCGCTTGGCGGTGGCAGGGGCGCCGCTTGAGGTGCGGCCGCTGCAGGTGCGCCCGTCGGTCGCGGATTTCCGTTGCAACACGCCTGCGCCGGCAGGAGCACCACTCCCAGTGCGCCCCTCGGTGATGGAAATGCGCTGGAACGTCCCCGCACCAGTGCCAGCGCCGCCGTCCGCCGTGCACCTCCTGGCCCCAGCGCCCTCCTGACCATCATCCTCAGCAATGGTGACCGAGGAGCGGCGCGTGTGCACGTACGGCGGCTGCCCCGCGTACAGCTCCCACATCAGCACGCCAAATGAAAACACATCTGCAGCGGGTGAGGACTTGTGGTGGTGCACCACCTCGGGCGCCACGTAAAAGGGGGTGCCCATCTGAAAGTTGGACATGTGGGTGGCATCGGGGCCTAGGGCGTGGGAGAACCCAAAGTCGGCGAGCTTTGCAGCGAGGCGGTTGGGCGAGGACGCCTCGCACTTGACCAGCACATTGGCCGGCTTCAGGTCGCCGTGTACAATGCCGCGGCTGTGCAGGTACTCCAGGCCCTGGGCCACATCCAGCAGCAGCACTGCCACCGCCTCCAGGCACACAATGCTGGCTGGTGAGCCCGCGGGGTAGTGCACCACACCGCCCACCATGCGCATGTTGAGCAGCCGCAGCAGGGTGGCGTCGCAGAGCTCCTGTGGGGCGGAGGATCCAGTGCATGGGGATGACGTGAATGCATGCGCGCACAGCTCGCCAGAGTGCGCATTATAACACGCGCAATTGCCTAGCTACGCAAAAGCAGCGGGGATGCAGCACCGGCTAAAGGGTGGGTGAGTTCAAGCACATGCTGTAAACCACCTTTCCTGGGCCATCAACACCAAAACCTAGTCCAATCCAAACGAGCACACCAGCCACGCACGATCCACAGGCCATGCCACACAAGCACTCGCACGTGGTGCGCACCTGCACCAGGAACAGCTTGTATTCACGCGGGGCTGCCGGGTCGAAGCTCAACTCGCCACCAGCAGCATCGGCAGGGGATACGAGCTTGATGTCCTTCTGCTGGGTGCACGCGGCCAGCTCATCCACATGGCCCTCGTCGTCCTGGCTGCCCGTGCTGTCGTCACTGCTGTGAGGCTCGCTGTGTGCAACATGCCCGCCAGCAGCCACAGCCGCACCTGAGATGTCAATGCCTGCCACGCCACCACCATCTGGCCCTCCGCTGCTGCCACTTGTGCCGCTGTCGCCCTGCCGCTGGCCCACGAAGGCAAAGGTGACCTGGAGGCCCCCGCCCTGTATCGGTGATTCTGATGCATCGTTCCCCTCGCCCGCCGCGCGCATCGGCTTCCACGCGTAGTGGTACGTGGCACACACATTGCGGTGCACCAGGCTCACCGCCACAGCCGCCTCATTGATGGCCAGCCGCATGCTGCGCGCGCCCTGGGACACCACCTGTGGCCAACATAAGGGGACAGGTCAAGGTGGTGAGGATACTGTATGTTGATGTTGTCAGCGTTGCGCAGGGTCGCACCCATCACACAAGGTGTGACGTACCAGTGTCTTGATGGCCACAGGCAGGCCCCGCCAGCAGCCGCTGTACACGCAGCCACTGCCCCCGCGTCCCAGCACTCTGCACAGGATCAGACGGTCGCCGTCTGGTGCCCCGTAGGTTGCGGCAAGCTGCTGCACAGCGTCGCGCATGGCCTCCATCTGCGAGTGCGTCAGCAGCACAAAAGTTACCAGCACGCGACAGGCCGATACCTACCATACCCACAGACCAGGGCAGGCTGCACCCGCACGCACGTACAGCACACTCAGCCGCAGCCAAGTACAGGGGCCCTGCAGGCCACATGTGCGACCCCTACACCCTGCCAAGTGAGCACTCGGCCTACCTGCCGCAGCGCGGTGCGTGGGCTGCGCGGCAGCCGCACCCCGCGCCCCTGTCCAACAGCGGCCCCTGCCGCACACTCATCGTCACCATGCAACCCATCCTCCTCGCCGCCGTGCATCCGCGCCTCACAAAAGTCCTCCCAGCTGACGGGCAGCCCTCCCACCCGGAGGCTGCGCAGGGCACTGCTGTTGTCGGTCGCACACGCCTTGCTGCAAACGCTGGTGCCAGGCACCCAGGAGCGCCGCCACGCGTCAAACTCGTCTTCAGCCGCTGACGTGCTGTGTTTGGGCGTCTCAGGGCTCAGGCACCCCAACGCGCGCATGCGCCGCACGATTGCCATCCAGATGCCGGCCGCCACCCCCACCACGGTGAAGCAGGAGATGATGCCGGAGATGACCCCCACTGCAACGGTGATGCCCTTGGGGGCCGGATGCCCCAACTCCTCATCATCCTCATACGTCGGTGTCTGCTGCTCCCCTGATCCCTCTCCACTGTCGCTGGGGGAGGGGAGGTTGTTCTGGCTGCTGGGCCGCAGGCACGGGGCCACCGCGTCATACAGCGGGCCCACCGGGTCCAGCTGCACCTGTGGCATGATGCGCACCTCCTGCCCCTTGACGCCCCACGCCTCGTACGACAAGAGGTACAGCGACGTCCATGCGCTGGGGCCCAGGGCACCCACCTTCAGGCTCTTGATCTGGCCAGCCAGGTCCAGTGCCAGGGGAATGTCCAGTGCCAGGGCCTGACCCGCTGTGTTGTCATCCCCCAGGTCCAGCAGCAGCCGCCTGTTGCTGCTTCCGCGCAGATGACCACGCAGCAGCCGCCCGCTCGCACCCTGGCTGCTGCTGTTGGCTTGTTGGTGCAGCAGTCGGCGGCCGCTGCTCTTGAGGGGCAACGCGCACTTGGCCAGGGTGGCTGCACGCCACAGGACAGCTGCGAAGTCTGAGGGGGGTACGGTCAGCGTGACGTTGTGCAGCTGCACACGGGCAAGTGGTGCAATGCCTGTGGCAGGATTGGTGGTGACGGCAGTGACAGCCCACAAAGGCAGTGCAGACATGCGTGCGCTGGGCAGTCCAAATATTCCCATGCTGCGGCTGGCCAGGCCCTGCAGGTGCAGCTTGCACAGGAAGACCGCAGGCACCGTGGTGCTGTTCAGTCGGGTGCCCGTGCTTGTCGTGTTGGTCAGTTGGAAGATACCAGCTTGTCCAGAGAGGTCCAGCACAGTGTGCACCTGATGGGCAGATGCAGCGCATGACCAACACGACCAACCATGTGGTGATGGCATGTACCAATATGTGGCACCATGTGGGAGTGCACTAGGACTACTAGCACATGTCGCTGCCCTGCAGTCCAAGGAACACCAGGGCCTGCCTGCCGTGCCCTGCTCACACCTCACACCCTGCACCTCACCTTGAACCCTGGGACGTCGTTGAAGGCGCCAAACAAAGACGTGTGGGCGCCTATCATGTAGGTTCCTGGCGCAGGCGGCAGCAGCTGCGCGCTGGCCGCCATGTGCACCGCGCCCGGCAGCAGCCCCGCAGCTAGTGAAAAATCAGATGCGCGTAGGAGTGCCAGGCGAAGGCTCTCCGCGTCATCAGCCAGCCACTGCAAATGTGTGCACAGGGATCAGGTTAGCAGCCACGAACATGCTCTGTGCACAGTGGCATGCAGCAATGCTGCTTGTGCACCTCATGCAAGGCTGCCCTTGCTTACACCCTCCACAGCACACCACACACACAGCACACACACCAGGGGTGCATAATCTGTGTCTGCGTCATTGGGCTCCAACGCAAATGTGCTGCCGTTGCACCAGGCAGGGGCACGGAGTAGCCCACGTGCACTCAGATGACGCATCAGCGGGTCATCAGGGGCTGCCAGAGACTGCAAGCAGCGAGGTGGTGCATGCAGGTGGTCACCTCGAGCCCCGTCCACGATGGCAGATGCGATGGATACCGATGCGCCTGCCCCAAGCAGTCCTCAACATATGTCAATGGCTTATGGCCGCTAATCGACCATACGCCAAGCAGCATATGCTTAAGCCGTGGCTGTTGTGTATGGCACCCTGGCGGCTGTTGAATGCTCACCCGAATGGTGTGGTTGACATACACGGCGCCGGCCGCCACAGCAGAGGCAGTTGTGACGCTGTGTGCCGTTGTGCGCGCGACCACACCCTGAAAGGATGGCTCACTGCCCATGAGCCGCCGTGCAGTGGCAAAGACTGCAAGGTGTGCAGTCAGGGTGTTTCATTAGTGAAGACAGCGAGACAGAGTGCATGGTAAGCCTCGCTTAGAACAGCTGAAACAACAGCAGGACGCACCGGGGCTAATGGACGCCTCCCGATCCAGGAACAACCAGTACAAGTGACCCGCAACGTCTGCAATGGGAAAGAATGTTAGCATGTCAGAGCAGGCAAACTGCGACAGCACGTGACAGCAGCCCGCCCATGCATGCAATGCGCAACTAGGCTCACCTGCAGGCCGTGCATACGCCGTGACATTCGTGAAATGGTTGGCTCTGGAAAAGGAGCTGCTGGGGCTGCAGGCATGGTGTTTGCAAGTCACGTGCTGAGTGTTTGCAAACACTGAATATGACTCCCGGCATGTTCGAGGGCATGCACATCGTCAGCAGACACCGTGCGCAGTGCACACAGCCACCTGCTGACGCCCATTGAAATGGGGCCCATGCATTCAAGCTCCACTACGCACTTGTGTTGAAGGAGAAAAGCAAACAGAAGCGCCGTTTTAGCCACCAAGCGCCCTGGTAGCTGTATGCGCTCAACGCAGAGCCCCACAAGCGTCAATTCACGGACTTCCACCAGGGAGTCAGTGCGGAGCGCTGGCAGCAAGCCTGACACCGAAGCAGTGTCAAGCCAGGTGGTCGTCCCAGCAAACCCTGAGAGCTGCAATGAGCGACCAGACACATGCGTGCGGTTCGGCTGCCAGCTCGCCGCACTCAGCGTGATGTTGCGGTTGAGCTGAAGCACGACATCTTCAAACGACCCGCTGCTGCCAGGGGCTCCGCTATTGTCATCTGTAGGAACTGAGGGACAGCCCCAGGAGTTCAGGCCCTGTAAGAATTGATCCGCTGAATAAATATCAAGCTTCACCTCTGCCGCAGTGAATGCAGCAAGCACCAGAAACAGCAACAGTCTCAGCATCCTGCAGCACTGTCAAACTTGGTCCTACGAATCCAGCCAAGTACTCAGTTTAACCCATTTTACGCTCCAGAAAAATTATTTTCGTGCCTTGCGCTGCCGAAAAGTCCAACATGACACTCTCACTGCTGACAATGTTCTGGTTCCGGATCTTGTCGTGCAAGCGAGTTGTGTTTGCCCGAGGAACCATGCCATTTTCACTGTAACTGCAAGCTCAAGCACGAGGCCACAAGTCTCTTCCACCTTGTCCATTTACCCATTCCCACAAGTCGGACTGTTAGTGATGCGCACTCACCGGCAGCACAGATTTATGAGGTTTAGCTTGAGCACAGAGAAGCTTGAAAAGGAGGGAGAGGCCTGGAAGTTGGCTGCGTGGTGCTTGCACGCAGGGGGTTGTTGGTTAGAATCGAATCACTGAGAGGACACTTATGGCACACCACGTTTGCCTGGGCTGGAGCTGCCACATAAGATGCACCTATGTAAGTGTATCAAAGTGACACTAGAAGTGGTGCCATCCAAATGTGGGGTAAGGGTAAGGGGTGTTCGGTGGTGCTTGTTTTCTTTCTTGGTTCTTGCTCCGCTTTGTAGCTGCTGTTAGCCTCGCTGTTGTTTCTTCCCTTTGTAGTTAGCAGGGTTCCTGGGCCTCCTTTTTGCGGTTTGGCTCTTGTCCTTTGCCGGTAAGGGTAAGGGGTGTTACATACACTTGAGAGAGCGCGGCAGCCACGACTCAGCAACCGCCCTACAGCAAGCCTGCAACACAAGCAAGCAAGACCAGGCAAGGCAGAAACTGGGCTACAAAGCACAAGGCTGCCGCCCGCTGACCTACAAGCCGCACAAACAAGCAGGCCGGCTCCCCAAAGCCGATCCGTTCAGCTAGCTTTCCGCTGTCCACTTCTTTGTCGCTTCGCGGTGTGGGTACCACTCTGCATTCACATGTGCACTGCGAGAAGGGCAACAACGGCATGCTGCTCGACGACATGGACATACAATCATCATCATCATCATCATTACACGGCTTTGCGCGGTTAAACCCGCGATGCTGC